>OY294044.1:11865844-12152955 GCA_958510825.1 Brachypterus glaber | reverse complement strand
AAATAAATAAATAAATAAATAAATAAATAAATAAATAAATAAATAAATAAATAAATAAATAAATAAATAAATAAATAAATAAATAAATAAATAAATAAATAAATAAATAAATAAATAAATAAATAAATAAATAAATAAATATAGGGATAAATAAATAAATAGGGATGTAGTGGATAAACACAACATTAAGTGTTCAATCATAAATAATAAATTATGGTTTAAATTAAAAATATCAGATCCGTATATTAAAAAATTTTAATGGTTAATAGGTGAAACTAGAAAAAAAATACAAATACGGTGTTTGAAATTACAATTGTTTTAAGATCAGAAACAGAAATATACCGAATTAAGTCTATACTATAGTCCGTTCAATTATGAAAGATAGTAGTTTAAAATTCCCGCGATTTTTACGCGTCATTGGTTAAAAAGTCGAACCTTTTAACATATAAAATATTGTGACATTTTTTGTCTATGACAATGATTGACGGTCGTTAAAACTAATAAAAGAAGAGAAAGTTTCATAAAAAATGGTTATACTTAATGTTATTTTGTATGGTATGGTAATCCTGGCATCGCATTCTTATGTACTATGCTTGTTATGCGAGTCTTTGGATACGCCCTTTCCAGGAAAACAGTCCCGACATCTGTTAAATTTTCGATACACTACGATTTATGCATAATTATGCTATATATGCGCTCTTTGGTGTTAAACGTGCCGCGTCCCTTACTATATTGCATAACTGGACGGAGTATATACATATATACCTAAACTACAGGACCTATAGCTATAGACTAATGAAATTGTAATTTTAAAAATTTAGATATTGAATAAAATGTTTTAAAATTTTGTCGAAGTTATACGTTATACGTATAACGTTACACGCTTCGACGTGATACCCGCTTAAATGACAAAATATGATACACTCTGCGAGACTGAATAAAATTCAGTGAATGTTATATTATTTATATTATATAAAATTGTAATGTACTTTGTATAATATTGATATTATATACGATAATATCGTACTAAAATATTCACTGTCATTCTTACTTATCTCATCAAAAATATAATATTCAAACAAAAAAGTCGATTGTAATAATCCATTATTTTATTGACTTGACTGACATGTGATATACAGATTATTGAATTTGTTTTTTTTATTTGTTAAATATATATATATATATATATAAATTTAGAACGGTCCGCCCCATATCATAATGATAAACAAAATTTAAAATATTGATTAATATATTAATAGAATATATTCTATAGTTAAAATGTTGTATATACTTACATCAGAGTTATTCATCTGTAAACTATTTATCCCGAAGTAATTTAGGTCATTTAAAAAGAGTATGAGTAACAACTTACTATTTAAGGTTCCCTAGTAGAAATTTAACGTTAGAATAACGTTTTTCTAACTGTGTAAAAGTACGTTTTAAAATATGTGCAAATGTCCCGCTTTTAAACGTTAGAATCTAACGTTAGTTACAAACGTTAATCTAACGTTAGATTTTTAAGTTAGAAATACGTTATAAGTAAGTTTAATTTCTAACTTTCGGAGGGGGCGTGGACAACTAGAAAATTTCTACATGGATCATAAAATGGCAGCTGGAGACAAATTTATTCATATAAATAAATCTTAGTATATTTTAGCAATCATAATATTTTTAAACATAATTTTGTTAAATTTTTTTATAAAATAGCCAGACTTACTATAATTTTAATTTTTGGGGGATATTTTTTTAAATTTATTATAGAAATAATAAATAATAATGAAACCTAGGCACATAGCTGTCTGAAATTAGTATTTTCTACTATAGCTTACGTACTAATAATGGAAATTTAAAAAATATTTAAAGTTAGAATAAGGTTAGAAAAATGTTAGAATTATGTATTTTATAACGTTTTTGTCAAACGTTAGTTTTTAAGGTTAGATTTATATATTTTATAACCTTTTTGTATAACGTTTGATACTAAACATAAAAATGTCACTAATCTAACGTTATGTTAAGTTAGATTTATGTACTTTTCTACCAGGGTTATTATTATTCCTGAAAAGGATGAAAAACGTGATGTTGCAACACGGAAGAAAAAATATTATGTTAACGCATATGACACCTTCTTTCATCATCAGAAAAAAATCAATTTAAAATGTTGTAAAAAACACCTTTAGCAATCCACCTTTAATTAATGAGGTACCTTATTTGTCAGCTCTATACAGGCATATTTTAAATAAAAAAAATATAGATTAAGAAACTTTGTGTGGCCCTTCTTACCAACGAACTAATTGTATAAAATTTTGATGAAGATTTTTAAAGATTGTGGAAAGATTTCAGATGAATGTGGAAGATTGTAGATGATTGTGGAGGATTCTGGAGGATTGTAGATGATTGTGGAATAAGGAATTGTCAAGGATTGTAAAAGATTGTTGGATAGCTGTACAAGGATTGTCAAATAAATAAACCCCTCGAAGAAAATTAAAATGTTTTATATACCATTTTTGACAAACAAGGGGAGAATCCTTATCCGGATATATCTGTATAATTATCACAAAGGGTTGGATCGAATGTAAAAGACAAACATCGTACAGTAATCTCGTGCTATAATTATATGTGTAATAGTTATTTATGGTACTAGTGGGTAAAGTAAGATATTGCCCATGAGAAAATTAACCTGCCAAGCAGGTTAATTTTCGAGAGGGCAATATCGGTTTACCCATGAGTGCCATACAAGATTTTATCCAATAAATAGCTTAGAAATTCATATTTTTATTAAAAATTTTAATGACATTTACAAGAAAATAATTTGACAAGTGACAGTTGAGTGGGTAAAATAAATAATTATCCACTCAATAGAGTAAAAGCCACGCGGGGGTTATTATTGAGTTTGTCTATTTAAAATAAAGCTGGTAATTGTATCATTATCTGTATGTATTGGATAAACATTTAAATGTAGATATGCAACATTTAACTAAATTTGATTCAAAATAAACTTTTCTCACTACCAATTAGGTAAGTTGATATTACTTAATAAAAAAGTCAACAGTAATGGAAAGTACTATATCGAGCACATTTAGTGATAGATGAAATCCATACAAACAAAACCGTAACTAAAGACAGAAAAAACGATTTACCGCACAAGGACACTAAGTGTGTACGTTTACCGTAGGGGGACATCTAGACACAAGAATACTATTTCTAATTTTATAGTGTGATTCCATAAAAAATGATTTCTTGAATTGTCACACATATAAATGTCAAAAATATTAATAATAAAATAGGATTTTAACCCCTTGGTAGTGAGAGAAACTTAATGCGCCACTAGCAGGTAAGTTTTTTTCTGTCCTCGCTCGGTTCACAAAATATGACCTCATAGAGAAAAATTCACTTACCTCTACTAGGAGCACAAATAACTATTTTATCAAAATAATATTTTTACAATCCTACTTAAGAAAGAAAAAGAGTTCGCAATAGTATTACGCACCGAGTACGCGAACCTAGTTTTCAGTGCACGAGAGTGCTTATTCTTTTACGAGGTGGAGCCAAGTAAAAAAATCACTCGAAGTGCACTGAGAATGGTTTGTGTCGAGGTGTGTATACTATTTTTCCTACGACATAAGTATCCAAAAAACGCAAATTTGTCTAAAAATTAATTAGTAAATTTGTAGTTATGTGTTTGACGTTTACTCATTCTCTTACAGCAGATATGTGAAATCAGCTGATTTTCACTTCCCGACCGCTGTGACAACGGGTGTATAATGAGCACTATCGACTAACTAAGTCGTAAGAAAAAGAAAATTATCTCTAGAGTCATGCAGCTCAATTAGAAAGCATATTAGTTATTTATGGTACTAGTGGGTAAAGTAAGATATTGCCCATGAGAAAATTAACCTGCGAGGCGTCAGCCAAGCAGGTTAATTTTCGAGAGGGCAATATCGGTTTACCCATGAGTGCCTTACAAGGTTTTATCCAATAAAAAGCTTAGGATTTCATATTTTTATTAAAAAATTTAATGACATTTACAAGAAAATAATTTGATAAGTGACAGTTGAGTGGGTAAAATAAATAATTATCCACTCAATAAAGTAAAAGCCACGCGGGGGTTATTATTGAGTTTATCGATTTAAAATAAAGCTGGTAATTGTCTTATTATCTGTATGTATTGGATAAAATACTTTTTCCTACAAGCGTGCGGAAAGATCACATTTTCCGCATGCATATGGGTGTGGAAAGAAAGCCTTTTCCGCACGCATAAATATTGTTTAATTTCTTAATTGAGTAGTGTTATTCTTGTTATATTTATTCATAATATTATAAAAATGATTAAATTTATTACCTGTTGATTGATTTTCTTATTGAAAAATTATAAAAATAAGATTTATTTCGATTTATTTGATAAAATATAAAAGCATATTTTATTTTAACCCTACTCGTAGAAAAAGTATTGTTCCTAACGCTACGCTACGCGTCGTTCAGGCAAATGCAATCAAGTGCAGAAAAGGGCCTCTTTCCGCACTTGTTAGGAAAATAGCTATTTGTGAACATTGAAGCAAATGATTTTGATAATTGTATCTTGTAAATTTTTTCTGTCAAAAGTTGGTTAAACTTATTATTAAGCTTAACCCGGCGTCTGACAGGTGGATTAGTTTTACAAGTAACGACAGGTGGGGTATAATAAACCCCAACAATAAATGGGACCGTTTTTGCTTTATTTAATAAATTTTATATAAAATGTAGTAAAATATTTGAGTTATACAATATATTAACCTAAAAATAATTTTAAAAATCTTAAATACATATATATATTTATTTTTAATCGGTTAACAAAAATAAATCAAATTTAAAAAACAAAAAATAGGAAACCTTTTTGTTTCCTATTAACTAAAAAAAATAACGTTTAAAATTGCCAAACAAAGATCTACATGAATAACATAAATTATAAACTTTTAAATATTATAGGTAGGGTTCAAAATAAATTACTTTAAGTAATCGTAATATGACTGAAAAATACAGGAGAAACAGGAAGATAATAGTATATTACGCACCGAGTACGCGAACCTAGTTTTCAGTGCAAGAGAGTGCTTATTTTTTTATGAGGCGCAGCCGAGTAAAAAATCTCTCGAAGTCCACCGAAATAGTTTGCGTCGAGGTCCGTATACTATTTTTTCTACGACCTAAACATCCAAAAGACGCAAAAATTGTCTTAAAATATTAATTTGTCAATTTAAGGTTATGTGTTTCACGTTTACTCATTTTCTGACAGCAGATGTAAAATCAACTAATTTTCACTTTTCAACCATTGTCATAGGCAATGGGTGGAAAATAGGCACTAACTACTAGCTAGGTTGTAGGAAAATAAATGTTACTTATTATGACACGTGGGGTGTCAGAAACCCCAGACGACTTCAAAAGGACGTGGCCTCTAATGCTTCAATATTCATACTGCCGTTCATGCTACACTGTGCAAAGTAAAAAGCGATTGAAAGGTACTGACGCGCTGTCTTCGCTTGGCGCGAAAATAAAATAGTTACGGAGTAATATTTGGACTCTGGGGTTTGTGACACCCCACGTGTCAGACGCCGGGTTAATAACTTATAAGTTGTTTCTTCTGGGAGCAGAAAACGCTATTACAAAAAAGTGCGCCAAATTTTAATAACAGTTTGAGTTGACAGAAAATATTTAGTCTCAAGTAGTTCCGTTCTG
The DNA here is from genome assembly GCA_958510825.1 of Brachypterus glaber. Lineage (NCBI taxonomy): Eukaryota > Metazoa > Arthropoda > Insecta > Coleoptera > Kateretidae > Brachypterus > Brachypterus glaber. Next base: position 12,147,249 of record OY294044.1, on the reverse strand, counting down.
CTCTCAAACAGAAATTGCAACGATAACAATTTTCTATTTTTCTTTTGATTAAAATAAACCGGTCTGGTCTAGTGGTTTAAAACAATTGTTTTTATTAATTTGAAAACCAAAATATTGGGATTATCATTTATCGAATCCAACAGTTGCGATATTAAAATCAAATATATTACATCAACCATATATATCAAAAATTTATATTGAAAATATTTTTTGCCAAGCCATGTTTAATATAAATAAATTTAAAATACATATTTTTTGTTCTAGTCATAACTAAAAGCTCGGTGCTATTTTTATACAAATATTCTACTATTTTTGTTTAATTCTTTTTAAAACTTAGTTTGAGTAGCTCTTAAATTTTTGTAAGTGTGGGAAATACGCCTAATTTTGGATGGTTTCCTAATTTTGGATAGTAGTGTATCTAAGATACAGAGGTAAACAGAAACCTACTTTTATGTGAAGCTAAAAGTCAAACTAAGGGCCACTTGCACCAACTTTTGATCTGGGATTATCTCGACTAAACCGAGTTTAAGTTAAAAATGCTGCTATCTGATTGGTTGACCGTCAGTTTAATCCACGTTTAAAGTTAAACCATCACTGGTGCAAGTGGCCCTAAATCCGAAATTAGGAACCCTTTTTCAAATGCACAAAAATGAGAAATGGTTTTTTAACCGTGTTTTTTGGAAAAAATAAACTGTAATAATTTTTTTTTATAATAAATCATGGTTCGTTATAATATGTTGTTATATAAAAAAAAAATATCAAAAAGTAATACTGCCTATTAAGTATCCGAAATTAGGCGACTTTCCTATAAATTTGTTGTCAACTACAAGGAGAAAAGATATATAATTTATTAGATTTTTTATCGATATAAATAATCATTGAGGCGAAATGGCTCAAATTAATATTACTATAAATAAATATATATATATACACCTCAAGTCCTGGACTTAGAGCAAGTCCTGGACTTAGGGGATGCTTAATTAAGTAGAATAGTACGAGGTTAAAAATAAACATAAAACATAAAACCTCAAATTAATTATAGATTCTATTTAAATAAAAATAAGTTTAAAGTTTAGAGATTTCAGATAGTTTTGATTTTTATAGAAATATTATCGGCTATCAGCTTCACAGGTACAGGAATCTGTCCAGGCATATGTACAAGTCAAAGTTGAGATACCTCATCAATAAATTCAGAGATGTTGCTCGATAGAATTTATGTAGGCTCGATTCAAACTCGATACAAACTCCATAGAGCTCTGCATGAAGATCTTCATCGAGAAAGAACTTCTTAGAAAAAGAAACGGAGATCCATAAGAGAAGGCGAACTCCGTAGGGAAAAGAAAGGTCCATAGGGAAAAGATAGGTCCTTAGAAAAACACTGTATAAAATAAAAAGGAAAAACATTGTAAAAACAATTATTAACTTTTACTTTTATATTAAAAATACAAGTTTTGGCAATTTTGCACCAAATCATTTCTTTGGAATATGTATGTGCTAGCACTGCATTATAATGTTATACTTTAACAAAAATATTTCGATAAACTAAGCCTGATACTATAGAATAATCTCTCAGAATTTTTAAAGAAATATATATTTACTTACTTTTGATCATATTGGTCACATTTGTTCCCAGTCAAATATCCAAGTCCAAAATCACTTTATTTTTAAACGAATAAGCACAATTTTTCTGACGTATTTTTCTCTGGGCTTCTATGACATCTAGGTGTCATATTATGACACCATAAAGGAGGGTAACAGTAATACCAACAATACTTTTTTAGGGAGTCATGCTCTAGCTGTAATATGTAGGCCTATAGGACGATAAATGGCATAAAATAAAAATTGATATAGAACAAGATAAAACTGCGGCTACGACACAAATGCCCAATTTTTGGACCCAATTACTAAAGAAATTTTCTAGGCTAGACTTTAAGTAGTGATTGCCAAATTTTCTGCAATAATTACTAAAACAGTTATAGAATAAGTATACCTGAATTATAATTAATGTATTATTAATGCATTTTTAATGCACAGAAAAAAAGGATATCTTGAATCAAAGCAAAACGATCTTGAACCAAGGCCGCCATGGCTTTCGATATGTTCAAAGCCATGACTGTCTTGGATCAAGTCCGCCGTGATCTTGGCATTTGAGGTCCGAGATTTAAGGACATTTCCTTAAATCAAAGCCACTTAAACCATTTATTTAAGATCATATTATCTTAAACCAAGTATGTAATTATCTTGATTTAAGATCATATTATCTTTATCCAAGATCATATTATCTTACACCAAGTCTTGGTTTAAGATAATATAATCTTGAATGAAGAGAATATATAATCTTAATTTAAGATTATGATTATCTTGATTTAAGATCATATTGACCCCACAGTCAGGTTCCAGGGTTAATAGAATGGTAAATATTTTGAAAAAAAAATTCCCACACATGTATAATATTATTTCGCAAGCCTATGAAACATGATACTTTCTTACTCTATTAATCGTGTGAAATTTGGTTTCATAGGTGGTCGTAGGAAAAAGCACTTATTTTTGAAGAAAAACGCCATTGCAAAACGGCGCTTATAGGTATAAATTATTTAAAGCTACTTATATTTTAAGTAAATTTGAAAATCCCCATCGTTTGAGGGTAACAGATACAAATTCGTCCATTTTAAAGCAGATAAAAACAATCATACACCTTTAAAGACAACTGACGGCAAAAAAAAAACAAACCTAACTTCTCTCCCGCGCATATCTTGAACTACTACGCAAATTGTCTGCCAGCCAACAATAACAACGGGCGAGTCTACTGTATATCTACGTGGGGTGAGGCCGGCAAACCCTTTACCGTAAGACAACAGGGGCTTTGAGTCAAGATAATAACTCTTGATTCTCTGTTACTATTTTAGATGTCATGCATTTAAGGAAAAAATCCTTGACACAAGGATTTTTCTACCAAGAGAATAATTAAAGGAAACCAAAGTCACAGATAATCTTAAACCGAGGATACATGATCTTAAAAGAAGATTATTACCTCGATTTAAGATAATATAAATCCAAGATAATTTATTATCTTCTGCCAAGATAACCTTTTTTTCTGTGTGTTACATAGTTTTTAATTAAACTTGCAAACTGCATGCAGGGAAAGAAAAACAAGCAATATAGACAATATAAATGGTGGTAGGTAATTTCCTGCAACGATTTTAGGTGGAAGTCAATAAAGAATATCTTATGTCGGGGCCTGGCGTATGCTTATATTCCTGATAGGGTGTCATATTGGACATGGGGCAGGGCACACTGCGATAAGGTAAACATCCTGCGGAAAAAGGAAGTTGGCGGCTGAATTGAGGCTAGGACTACAATATCCTATCCGGTTACGGTGCACTATGTAACCAAAGGAAAAAAATGCGTCCAAAACTTTTTTAATAATAAAATAGTATATTGTTTTATTTTATGTATCCTTTTTCTAATTATTGTAGTCATATCGTTTATCGTTAGACAATAATTTCGCGCTTCTGGCGCTCGTCAGTACTTAGATTAATCTCACTAAGACTTTTGGCCCACTGATATCTTTGCGATATAATAATAACCAGTAATCGGCGAATTTCCAGTGCTCGCATAGGCGCCGCGTCGATTCTATCGTTGACGCGAGGTTTTAAATATTTACATTTGTATTTTCTTCGAAAAACACCGATATATTTACATATTTATAGTTAATATGTATATTCAATATTGTTGTGTGTAACAAATTAGTCGTCAAATGTTTCGATTTAGTGACCTTTATAAAAATTTCCCTCATAATTCGGCAAAATTATTCCGTAAGCCTGTGTTTCTGTGTTTATTTTCAACGTTGATAAGTCATAACTGAATTTATTCCGATTAATGATAATAACTTGGTAAATTTGATTCTACTTGCCCCAAAAGTTGTATATACCAGATGTCACAAATCATATGTACACCCTCTTAATTTCTTTATTTATAAAGATAATAGTTTGAAATTTTTTATATTTGAAATATAACACATTTTTTTTTGTTGAGACTAACATTTAAATTTTTAGTTCTGAAAAAAAAAATTGGAAATTATTATTCCACTGTATCAAAAAGTTTGACACATGGCTCGATTACCTATTTCTTGTACTTTTACACTGTACCATGGTACCAAGGGTAACAAATTCAAAAATCGCTTAAAACCTTCTAATTTGAAGGATTATGCGAGTTAAGAGAAAATTCATTTTTTTTAGCATTTTTAGAGTCCATTGAAGTTAATTAAAAATGTCATGGTGCACCTAATTAAAAAAAAAATAATAGTTATTTTCCTAACTAGTGTATTAAGTGGATAAAATCACTTATTACACGAGTTGATAATTTAATTTTATCCAACACCTTTTATTTTTAAATAAAAATCTATAATTTTGCGAAAAATTATGTCAAAAATATTAAGATTAAGTTTTCTTAATACTTAAACAATAGGTAGCCATGGCTTAAGTATGCCTATTAAAAATAAACAATTGCTAGTTTTACATTTCTTACAAACGTCAAAATGGAAGCGGTGATGACAGAATTTTTAATAAAAACAGTATTTTATTCAAAAACTAAAGAATAATTTGGGGTTTTCTTTAATTTTTATGGTTTAGTTAACGTGCTTCTATTTATAGAATAGTTATAATTCTTAATTAATATATCCTATTAATTAAGTACTATAACTAACTAATTTTGGGTGAGATCAAAAGCTGTACGTAAAAGAGTGGGTGAAAAATTTTTTAGTCACTAGTGGAAAAAAACTCACTTTTGACATTTAAAATAGTGGTCAAAACAAGTGTTTCTGTGAAGGTGTTGGATAAAATAAATTTTTACATTTTAAATTACACTTGTGTGTTATCAATGTTTTCAGTTGTCAAAAATGACAAAAGACTTTTAGATGTCACACTAAAAATATGCAAGTTGACAGCACTTTCGGTAAAAAATAAGTCGAAAGTTAATCAACTCAACCTCAACCTCAATTGAGGTTCCTTACACTGATAAAACTGTTTATTTGCGTCAACTAAATATTTGGTTGGATATGGCCAATTAAATATTTGGTTGGGACAAATAAACTTTCTGTGAGTCAAATAAATTTTATTTCTGCCAAATAAATTATTTTGTTCCCATTAATAAATCATTTTGCAATTAAAATATTTGTTTACATGAACTAAATATTTATTTGACTCAAATAAAATTTATTTGTTCCAACCAAATAATTTAATTGACCATATCCAACCATATATTTAGTTGACGCAAATAAACTCTTTTATCAGTGTAGGTACAGTTTATGTACCAAATTTCAAATTTTTTTCTTTATAAATACAGAAGTTAAAGGGGTGTACATACATACGATCTGTGACACACATTAAGAAAAGTGATTCAAAAGTCAATTTAAGCTGTTGGAAGATTTTGAACAATATATTTTAAAAACAAGACCAATGAATTTTAAAGAATAGAAAGGTTTATTGAATAGTATATTCTATAACTAGTACGGAATAGACAATATTCCGCGCGAGCGGAAAGTTTGTCATACGAGCCGGCAGGCGAGTATGACGGCCCGCGAGAGCGGAATGACTATTACTATATACGTGTTGTAGACTACTTTTTCTTCGACTGCAAATATAAAACACAGTATGGCTTTAAACTGCGGACAAGGTTAAAAACAATGTTTTTTTGTGACTCGACATTGTAAATGCAACAAAACACATATTTTTAAATAAAGCAATTAATGTTATTTAATAATTTTATCAAATCAGTACTTAAAAAAAAAATTTATTTAATTTTAGCACATATTTACAAATTTGAATGCAAAAATTGAAGGTTATGTCAGATTGTTGTGACAGATATCAGGTTTAAATATTTAACAATAGATGGAGCAGTTTAAATTTTTTGAACTAAATTGATAAAAAAACTGGTCAAATATTAAGAAAAACTAATAAACTGTATGTAATTTTAACGCAAAATTTTAAATTGCATTAAATTATACAATATTTCATGGTAAAATATATATATATATATATATATATATATATATATATATATATATATATATATATATATATATATATATATTTGCTAATTTTGCTACAGTTTTCTTTACTTTTATAAACAAGAGATGGCACTACATGTGCTCATTCTAAGACTTGATACGGAATATTCATACCATATCTAGAGCTAGAATGGATTCATTCTGTGTTTGCAAACTGTGTGTATTTGCTCACATTCTAAAGCAGTCGTAGAAAATAATACATTTGTTTTATAACACTGCTCTTTTATTTATGAAGGCCTATTAAGGGTGGAGCGGGAGAGTGCGGTGATTACAGGACCCCAAAACTCTGCTCCATTTCATTATCTATCATGTTATGCTTTTCCGTCTACTGCTAATTTAGTTCGCGGACTTTAGGCGGTAAAAGATAAAGTGGGTACTTATACGTTAATTTCAGTTTATTAACTGGTTGAGTTTATATTGAATATTTATCTTGTTTTGCCCTATATTGTTATACAGAGCCGTCCAAAAGTCACCCCCCCCTCTTAACTTTTGAACCAGTTGAGACATCGACTTCAAATTTGGAACTTTTAAGTAAGACAACTTATACTATCTTTTAGCATATATTTAATACTTTCAGGTCTTAAAATGTGGGCAGGGGGCATGGGGGCACATTTTTTTAAATGGAAAGGGGGGTCGTGTAATACATCATTTTAAAGCTTATAAAATTCTCCATTTAACTAATATTTTTAAATTAAAAAAAAAAATGGGTTTTAAATGGGGTTGAAAATGGGTATTAATGTCAAAATTCCTCTAAAAAAAAAACAAATAATTTTTTTTAAATGCCTAATTTCATCATAAAAAAAATTTAAATTATACTTTTAAACTAATTTTAGTTGACATAAATAAAAATTTAAAAAAAAAACTTAAAAAATCCAATGTTTTAGCACAAAAAATTGAAAAATCAAAACCTTAAAAAACATTTTTTAAAAATTTAAAAATCACACGACCCCCCATGTCCCCCTGCCCACATTTTAAGAGCTGAAAATATCAAATATATGCTAAAAGATAGTTTAAGTTGTCTTATTTAAGAGTTCTAAATTTGAAGTCGATATCTCAACACTCGTTCAAAAGTTAAAAGGGAAGGGGGTGACTTTTGGACCGCACTGTGTATAGAATTAACATAATATTAAAAAAATCATTATCGTGAAAATAATTAAGTTTCATTTTATGTTTTTAAGTTTAAATGCTTACTAATTAATATATCAGAAACTTTAGCTTATTTAATTAAACACATATTGTTTTAAAATAATACATCTGTTACAACTTTTATATTTGAAGAGATAAGCATGCGCTTCTTTGACAAAAAAAATTTTTTGAGTGTATTTTTCGCAAATTTAAACTAGACTTTTAATATATAAAGGTAATTTAGGTTAAATCAACGTAAAATCACCTATAGTATCTGGGGTTTTTATTTGGTAGGAGTTTTTGGACACCTTGTATAGATATCTACTTAATTAATTCCCATAGCTAATTATAAATATATTGTATTTAATTAAATGCTTACTAAGTATCGAATTAAATTTTTGTTATCATTAAACTTTCATTCGCGATACTTTTTCGCCGTAATTTGACCGAGCCTACTTCTAAATAAGGTCCGCGAAATGTACCTTTTTTTTTATTTACCTGCGCACGGGTGGCCTCAAGGCAATTTTTATTTTCTTTTAGAAATAATGCACACATTAAACTATAATAAGGCTTGATTAATATCTAAAAGTTAATAAATCAATAAATAAAACTACAAAAAGCCAAAAGATAAATATATAAATAAAAATACAAACAAATGTTTAAAATTTGAATAAAATTAAAAAATAAATAAACAACGACAAACATTTAAAATTAGAATAAATAAATTAAAAGGGTTTTAAAAGATTTAACAAGTACGATAATAAAAGTAAGTTATTATGAATAATAATAATATTTTAAATCAATAATATTATTAATAGACTAGACAGTTGCATAATGTATGTTTTAAGTGATTTTTTAAAAGAGTAAATTAATTCATTTCTTCCCTTGGTAAATAGTTATGTATTTTTAGATCTAGAATACTTATACTTCTTTGATCTTGTGTTTTGTATATTTTTGGTATAGCTAAACCATTTTCTCGTATTGTAAGAGTTTTTCGGATAATTTTTTTTTCTACCTAAGAAAAAAGAAAAGTTGTCTACGGTCCATTTTGTTAGATAATAAAAAAAAAGCTGTTGGGATTAATTTACCTATAAGCCTAGGAATGTCCAATTTAATGCAAAACCTAAAAACGCTTGAGTATTTTGAAGATCTTTATAAAACTCTAATAGATAATATTAATATAATTCCTAAAGGATTTTTTTTATTTTAATAATTTTTATTATGGACATGACTCATTTCGATTAAAATATCAAACTTCGTCAGTTTTGTATACTTTCAAAAGTAATTTTTAAAACCGCGGTCAGCTATGGTCTGTTTTTTTAAGCAGATAGTAAATTAAAAATCGCACAGCAAATATTTTTACAACTTGTTTGAATAGTATATGTTTGTGTATAGAATATAGTTATTTTTTATAAAATAAACTACGCAGTATATTCGCACATTCAACATTCGAATCTGTTTGAAAATATTCATTGTGCGATTTTTAATTTACTATCTTGCTTGAAGAAACAGACCATACGATGTTGATCAACATGAAACATTCAAGGCAACTTTTAGCGTCAATTAAGTCGAACTTATGTTGTCTCTGTGTTCTTTTCTACCTTTCCTTTAGTTTGGTTTCACGGTTAAAAATGCTTATAAATTATAGACTAAACGACATTAACATAAAAACACCTTGAAAAACTATTTGCTAGACTGTAATTTGAGCGATCCTACTTCTACTTAAGGCTAAGCTCATTATATCCCAAAGATGTATTAAAATTTAAAACCACTCGACTCTCTTTAATTAATTAGCTTTTAATTACTGTATAATAAATTTGTAATTACTTTTATGGTGCTTTCCTTATATAACTTTTAATCTGTTTTTTTTTTTATTTTTGTTATAAAATTTAATCAAATATATATTGCAGTATTCAACAAGATAAAGTTAAATATAAAATGAAATATTTTTTTTTGTAAAGCCTTTGCATATTGGTAATAACTAATTTTAACAAGATATTTTAAAAGTTTGGTTAAGCTTTTGACAAAAACCGTCCAGGATAAAATACAGTAAGTGCTGGATTTTTTGTTAGTTTTTTGTCTTGTACTATTCATAATGCCTATAAAGCGGATACTGTGTTTTTGCTTAGAATTGTTTTCAATTTGACAAATAAATAACCTTACTTTAAAAATTAACTCTTACCTGTCAAACTAAATCAAACTATGTTGTAAAATGTACTATTTCAATGCCAACCTTGATAAAACCGATTAATGCTTTTTAAAAAATTTTGGCAGAGGAGAGTACCGACATAGTCACAATTTCAGACCGCAAGAAATTTTCATAGGAACCGAACATGTCGTTGCTAATGCAAAAACATTGTTGAAATCAGGTCAGTTATACACCAAACATTTGCGATAAATATTGACATTATAGTAAAGAAAAAGATGCAAGTCTCTTGCAAAACAACTTTACACTACGATATTTCAAGAAAACTTTGACATAGAGACTTGAAGTTTGGAAAAAATTTTGTTTACTAAGAAAATCTTTGTTCCAAATTTCAAGTAACTGGGTCAAAGCGGTTGAGCATCTGGCACCTGAAAGTAAATTCCCCACCCTTTCTTAGGGATAGTTTTTGGGCCTGGGAGTGAATTCCAGGGGCGCAGAATTTTTTTTGACCTCAAATTCGGCTTTAGCGTCGAAAAATACATAGGTATACCATGGTCAAGCATCTGGCATCTGAAACTCAATTTTCCACCTCTTTTGGGTCCGGGGGTGAATTCTAGACGTCTAGGGTCTTTTCTGTCTTCACCCCTTCTTGGGGGTAGTTTTTGGGTCCAGGAGTGAATTCCGGGGGTGTAGAAATTCTTTTGACCTCAAATTCGGATTCAGCGTAAAACATACATAGGAATGTCATGATTGAGCATCTGGCAACCGAAACTCAATTTTCCGACCTTTCTTGGGTGTAGTTTTTGGGCCCGGAAATTAATTCCAGGAGTGTAGAAATTTTTTTGACCTTTTTCCACCCCTTTTGGGTCCGGGGATGAATTCCAGACGTCTAGGGTCTTTTTTGACCCTTTTTGACCCCGGATTCAGATTCAGCGTCGAAAAATACATAGGAATATTATATTCTGTCTCACGGATCTCGACCTTTTTTTTTGTGGGGCTGTGTAATAGCCAATAGTGGGGGTAAACTCAGTTATGACTAGCTATCAACGTTGAAAATAAACACAGAAACATAGGCTTAGGGAATAATGAGGGAAATTTTTATAAAGGTCACTAAATCGAAACATTTGATGACTAATTTATTACACACAACAATATTGACTATACATATTAACTATATCTATCAGTGTTTTTCAGAGAAAAAACCGACATTCGATTTTTATCTTTTAAGAATACGAAAGTTTTTAATTTTTATTTATCGATAATTTCTTTTCCCACCTTACTCGTTTAAATGGAATCATTAAAAAAAGTCAAGATAAAAAGAAATAAAAATGTAAATATTTAAAACCTCGCCTCAACGCTAGAGTCGACGCGGTGCCTATGCGAGTACTGGAAATTCGCCGACTACTGGTAATAGCAATGATAATAGAAAGTGCAGATACTACTAGTACTACTAGTAAGTAAAGCCATAATTTAAACAATTCCGAAGGATACTTCGATGTTTCATTTAGCATAATTATTTAAACGCAGGTATATAACATATATGCTGAACATAATTGATGTGTATTTCTCTCACGTACATGCCGTTAAAATTGCCGACAATAAATAACCTCATATTTAGAAGGTAAAAATTTTATGTTGCACGCTATAAGGTGACAGGCGAACATGGCTTTTAATTATAAACGAATTAATTAAGGTTCCGCTGCCTGATTGAATATGCAAACTGATTTAATATTACACCGTAAAAAGTCTGCTGTTAGCAGCAAGAACAAGCTGTGAAGATATCATCTGACTCAGATGACTTTTATGATCCTTATCTTTCAGTAAGTTTATAGTATATTAAAGTACTAGTTTCTTAACATACTTTAGAAAACTTTAGAAAACTCACCGCAAGCGGCTCGTTTTCTAAACTTGTACTCGTGCGCTAAAAACGTGTTATGAAACGAGTGCTTTATACAATTTTTTCTATTTTGCTCTAAAATTTTAAAAAACTTACATTTAAATTGTTGACTGATTTAGGGATTTTTGTTTCGAATTGGCATTACAGTTTTCACCATGTTTCAAATCCTATGAACGAATATTATTTTGATATATTTTATAGTCATTTTTTCTCTTTTCCACTGCAAGTAACCAAGCCACAATTTTAACACGGTAAAACATAACCTAAACACAAAATTTTGTAGAAAATTAAACTTCAAACCGACTTTCACAATTGCACGGCAAACGTCAAGAGATATAATTTTGTCTGTTGCCAACCCAAAAGAAAAAAAAGTAGAGACCTCTTATGGGCCTATAAGAACACGCAAAATGCGTGTGATTATGAGCTTCTAAGAGTCGCAAAATAGAAAATAGTATATTAAAGTACTAGTTTCATACGTTTTTAGCGCACGAGTACATGTTTAGAAAACGAGCTCTTGCGGCGATTTTCTAAAGTAGGGGTGACCGGGGCTAATTGTCGCACTTTTCATTCAAAGTCAGTTTTTTCCTTTATTTTTGTATTTTTTTTAACCGAATGGTAATTTTAGCTGCGTGTTTCAGTAACATTATTTAAAGAAAAAACATGGAAAAATTTATAGGGTATTAGAGTTATGTTTTTTTTGTGAAGTCTTGAAAAGTGTGACAACGTGCCCCATCACGGGGTACGTTGTCGCGGCACTTCGAGTATATTTTTTTGAAGAAATATAAAGGCATTTATAAAAATTATAAATAACTAATAAGACATGTGCCTCCCCACAAGCTGATTGTTATCTAACTTTTTACTTTTGTGCCAAAATTTCCAACTTTATAATTAAATAATATTTTTTTGATTTTTTTTTAATTTAATATAATTTAATAAATGAATTTATTTGCTATTCGACAAAGTTTCACTTTTTTAGACAGTTTTGAATAAAAAAATACCAAAAAGGAAATGTTATACCATGAACATATCTCCAGATCATGCGACAACTAGCCCCAAACCAAATGCGACAACTAGCCCCAGTAGTCAATTTTACGTTATGTATCAAGTACTTTCTAATTAACGAATAAAAACTTCTAAATGACAATATCAACAAATAATATACACCTTAAACTATTATTATATATAAAATTCTCTTATCTTAATGCTTTAAATCAGTAACAATAAGAAAAAATATTTACCACAAAAAAATTACTAGGCTCTTTAATTTTTACATTTTTTGGTTTATCTGGATGCTCTTTTAATTTATTGCATTTAAGTTTACCAATGATAAATGGCACTGTTGTAACGCAGCGGTTAATCTTGGTTTGGCGCAGAAAAATATTTTACTTTTTAAGATATAAGCACTTTGACAACTTACCCCTGCGACAACTAGCCCCGGTCACCCCTAGTATTGCGCTAAAAACGTGTTATAAAACGAGTGCTTTATACAAATTTTTCTATTTTGCTCCAAAATTAAAAAAAACTTACATTTAAATTGATGACTGATTTAGAGATTTTTGTTTCGGGTTGGCATTACAGTTTTCGCCATGTTTAAAATTCTAAGAACAAATTATATTTTGATATATTTTATAGTCATTTCTTCTCTTTTTCACCGCCACAACCAAGCCACAATTTTAACAAGATAAAAAATAACGTAAACACAAAATTTTATAGAAAATTAAACTTTAAAGTGACCTTGACATTTGCACGGAAAACTTCAATAGGATTTTGTCTGTTGCCAACCCAAAAGAAAAAAAAGTAGAGACCTCTTATGGGCCTATAAGAACTTATTACCCACTAAACACAAAGGTTGATTTTTTTGTTATTAAAGTTTATTTTACCTACCTAAATTTTGTAATTTACGTATAATAACCGTTTAATAAGCAAACATTTTAACAAAAAATTGACATTTGCGTTTACTGGGCAGAATTTAAAGGTCAAAGGAATTTTAATAACGTTCATATTGCAAGTCTGTGTAATCTTTTTCTGCATTCATCACTCAGGCAAATATGTTTTTAGAATTTTAAATAATTCCAATTTACTTCTATCTTATTTCTGTTTTCTAAGCCTCCCAGCCTTTTATTTTAAAAGCTTTTTAGTAGTTGAGTTTTTATTCGAGAATATTTTTTAAATAAAAGTTTATTAACCAATACTGCCCTACTACGCTAGAAAGCAGTAAATCCATTTGTGGCATAGCAATGCCTATTATAGACAATTTTTTTTAATATACAGGGTGTAACTTAAGAACCTACGTTAAAACATATGAGGTGATCCCTAGTTTAAGTATTGTCACAGTTCTGTACATGTGAAAAATTGTGTGTTCTGTATTTTTTTGGAAATTTCCATATATCGAAATTGAATTAATGGAGACGTGTTTATAAAAAAAATTCTTTTTAAAATTAGCCAAGGAATATCATATGTTTAGTCTCAAACGTTATACAAAAACGTTATAAAATATATAAATCTAACCTTAAAAACTAACGTTTGACAAAAACATTATAAAATATATAAATCTAGCCTTAAAAACTAACCTTTGACAAAAACGTTATAAAATACATAAATCTAACGTTAGTTTCCCAACTAAACTCTAACCTTTTTCTAACCTTATTCTAACTTTAAATATTTTTTAAATTTACATTATTAATACCTAAGCTATAGTAGAAAATACTCATTTCAGACAGCTATGTGCCTAGGTTTGATAATTATTTATTATTTCTATAATAAGTTTAAAAAAATATCCCCCAAAAGTCAAAATTATAGTAATTCTGGCAACTCTGTATTAGAATTTAAAAAATATTTTAAGATTGTGAATGTATAACTAGCTAAATATAAAGTTTTTCTGAGAGGTAAACGTATTTATCGAAGTATAACAGCATATTACACGAAAAAGATTGAGGGCCACCTAAAAAGATGGCTATTTTATAAATAAATGTAATGAAATTATGTTTAAAAATATTATGATTGCTAAAATATATTAAGATTTATTTATATGAATAAATTTTTCTCCAGCTGCCATTTTATGGTGCGGGTAGAAATTTCCTAGTTGGCCACGCCCCCTCCGAAAGTTGGTAATTAAACGTACTTATAACGTATTTCTAACTTAAAAATCTAACGTCATATTAACGTTTGTAACTAACGTTTGGTTCTAACGTTAAAAAGCGGGACATTTGCACATATTTTATAACGTACTTTTATACTGTTTTCTAACGTTAGAAAAACGATATTCTAACGTTAAATTTCTACTAGGGATAGTGCTTTGATACTAAAATAATAACATAAATTGTGATAATAAGACTTTCCCAGACATATATCTATCGATTTTTAAATGGTAAGTGTAGTAAATTATTATAGAGGTTAGTTTTTTTACAGTGTGATTTATTCATTGACAATTAAATGCCTAATTACTTATATTTAAATCAAATTAGTTTTGCTGAATTTAAATGTGGGTCGTTTAATTTTAATTTTTTTAATCTACTAATTAAATACACTGTCAGTTTAATTGATTTAATCAAATACTGAGTTTGATTTAGCGTATGATTTAAATTTCGGATTTTTACAATAAAATATTTAATCATTCCTTACCTGAAACTTTACCATCTTATTTTTTATTCATATTTTTTCAGAATTTTATCTATTGTAGATTTTGAAATAGAGGGGACACAAAAATTAAACGTTTTCTTTAATTTTCATGGTCATATTTTTTTTAGTTTTTTATTATAAATATTTTGGTGTGATAAAATATTTCAAAAGGGGCCTCACAAAAAAATATAATATATAAAAATTATGTTTTCCTCTTTTATACCTTGACTAGATTCTTGCTAAGGCATGTAGTAGTAGTAGTAGTAGTAGTAGTAGTAGTAGTAGTAGTGAATATTTGGGTTGGCTAAAGCCGTACAACCAGGCCATTTATGGCCCTTTTTGTCTCCCCACGCAATCCCAGCCATTTACTAATTTGAGTCCTCCTTAAACATGCCCGTCCTTTCAATAAAGGTATTGGCCCAGGAGAGGTATCTTAGTTCCTCTTGATTGAGTCTTTGAGTTTCAAAGACTTGCGACCTAATCCTGACGTATCTCACACTCAGCTAGGTAATGATGTTTAATCCTTTCCATATTTTGGACATAGCAGAATCTCTAGAATCCGCATTATTGTCAGGTGCTTCCTTAGCTTGCAGTTGCCCGTGAGGACCCCGACAAGTTATCTGAGTGCATTCTTCTTCTATGTCGAATTTCTGATTCCTATAGTATGAGATAAAGGCCTGTGGGACGAAAGAAAAAACAAGCGATCCTATAAGAGTTCTGTTTTCCGTGTTTTTTTAGGTACGAAACCCCAAAATTGCTGAAAATAAAGGCAACGCCTTCGTAAGCTTCTTTTTGGTCATCAGTAAAAAAAGTGCAAAAATGGACAGTAAATAATTGAGTTTATTAACTTTTGTAATTAACTCACCATGAGATTCTCACGATAAAATAAATAACCAACCAAAATAACGGAAATTCTTAAAAGTGATTGAATATCTTTTGTACTTTTGCAACTGTAAGGTTAACCTTATAAGGTGAAACAATTATGTGCACACAAAATCCCGAAATGGTAAAAAAAACATAAATGTACAGAAAAAATATTTGTACTTTTTTATACGTTATAATATTAAATATTTGATGTCTAAAATACCTTTTATTTTAGTTTTTAGTATTTATATGTGGAATTAATAGCTAGAGTCACAAAAATTGCATTTCTTTATTTTCTGTTGAAAAATTGAATATTTACTGTTCAGAAAAGTAATAAGTTATTTGAAAATAAACTGAAATTTAAAATAATAATTTAAAGTAACTTATTTTAATAACATTTGACAATTTGTAATAAAAGCTGAATACACCAAGGATAATTGTAATTTATTATTTCATAAGGAGTAGAAAAAGTATTAAGTTGGGTAACTACTTACGAGCCGAAAAAAGGCGTTATTTTCGCACGGCGGAAAGAGACATATTTACGTACACTCGTGGAAAAATACATTTTTTTTACCAGAAGGATTAGGTTCAAAACAATGAAACTCATTTAGTAGATAAGTTCATTCTTAGTAGGATTTAAATGTTTTTTTTTCTGCTGGAGTATGGAGTAAAAAAAATAATTTAAAAAAAACAAGTTTTTAAACTTAAAACCCTTCTATTAATCACATATTACATAGGTATAACTAAAAAGTAGAAAACAAGACATTTATGCCAATTTACAAAAACGAGGTTTTTAAAAGATGGGGTTTGGAATTAATTTTTTTAATTCACAAATCACTTGTTGAGTATATAATATAATTTTAAATTGAAAGTTTTTGCCCGATTTGTATAATTTAGTTTTGATTTTTGGGGAATAAGGCTTTGGATCTGAATAAAATTGTTATCTAATTTGCTGTGACGTTTCGACGATGGATTTTTCGAAAATGACGAAAATCCATCGTCGAAACGTCACAGCAAATTAGATAACAATTTTAGTCAGATCCAAAGCCCTATTCCCCAAAAATCAAAACTAAATAATATAATTTTAGTTTAGAATTATCTCATGTGGTTAAAAAACGAATTTTTTAAATTCTGTATCAAGTTTTAGCTTTCTAACTATATTCTAAGTGCTGGCAGATTTTAATATATAAGAAATATATTATATGTGAAGTGAATAGAAAGGTTTTAAAAATACACTGCAATCTATATGTCTGTTTCAATTAAAAAGTTAAAAATTTAAAAATTATGGCGAGTAACATTATATCCAAAGATATAATCACTGTTTTACTTGAAATCTATAATTTGACAGTTCATTTTCATTATTAACATAATCCGAAACAACAACGTTCACCCAGATAAAAATCCTGTAGATAGTAAAGGCCATTGTTTTGAAACAAATTCTTTTCCTTTATGTAAATCGTATCTAGTGTGCCGATCTTCCACGTTTCGTATCCAATTTATGACTACATTAATATCGGCCTGCATGGTTTAAGTTTATCGCATAGCCTATGGGGTATATTTCACAAATAACTGTTATTAACTGATGTTAAAATAGTTATCGGGTATGGAGATGCATTTTTATCTAGGACTGTAAGACTGCTAATCATTTCATTTATTAAATTACTTAAAGTATATAATTTTATGGTGCTTTTCTGGATGAAAACCTTTTTTTTTTTAAGGAATCTATTTTAGCAAAAAAATAAGGTTTTTTATGTCATGTAAAATTTTTGTTACTATAATTTGTATGATTACACTGTCCCACAACGAAAATATATTTTTTTTCTGACATAAATTATCTTGAAGAATTTTTTCTCCTGATTCTAAATCTTTTTTCAGATTTGGGCTAGGACCCCACAGTTTTTATACACAGGGTGTTTAAAAAAAAATACACATTTTCTAATTGTCTGTAGATCTCGCATTAATAAATATTTTTTGATTAAATTTGGGTGATTTATAAAAAAAGGACGTGCCTTTAAGATTTTAAAAGATTTTTTTAAATATCGATCGGCATTTTTTTTTAAGTTTTTTTTAACAAAAATTAAAAAAATTAAAAAACCAAAGAGACATAACTTTTTAAAAAATTGCTGTGAGCGACACCTACATTTTTTTAAAAATTATGAAAAAAATCAGGGATAATACTCTTACCCCAATGAATAAATTTGGGGGGTGAGACTTCAAAATTTTTCAAATTTGGGTTTGTGACAGTACACTGTGTTGAAATAATAAAAAAACAACTTGACTAAGTAATCAGTGTAATAATTTAAAATCTTCGCCTAGCGCTTTCGTTATATAAACATCATCAGGGCAAGGCCTCGTCAGGGCTTCCTACATCAATACAAATGTTGAACATATATATATATATATATATATATATATATATATATATATATATATATATATATATATATAACTAAACAATTTACATTAAACATATATGTATATAACTAAACAATTTACATTACACATTAAATATTAAAATCTGAAAAGTAAGTAGATGAATGTCATTTAAAGAAGTCAAAATTTTTCATTATAAAATTTTGGTGGGTCATATTGGTGTTAAAACTTCCGACACGACGCACTTAAAATTGATGTAGCGCCACTTCTAGAAGCTCCCCTTTAAAAATTAAAAAAATTAAATACAGCCACATAAATACAGAACGTTTTAATTACCATTACGTTAAAAAAATCCATCTTTTGAAAATTTAACAGCAAAAAAAATATTTGTTTCACTGTAAAAAAATGGAGGTCGATAAAAGGTTCAAACCGCGTAAGTGATGAAACTTTGTGTGCTACAACTGTTAATCAGTTTAAAACAGGCTAGACAAGGATATGGAGAGGTGGAATGGCAATTTTATACACTATATTTGATTCTTTTATTGTGATATATTTTTTTGTGATTTTATTGTGATTTATTCTATTTTATTTTATTTATGTATACAGAGTATCTAATAATGTGTAAATTAACCTGAAACAATAGTCTCACCGTATTTTTACGCTTACTATTGTCTTTAATAATAATAATAATAATAATAATAATATGGTACTTTAACCATTTACTTCAACCTCATATAGATAAGCAAATGTCCGTGGGCTGGTTAGAGAGAGGTTACCTATTTCCTAAAACCGAAGGGTTTGCCTTGGCAATCCAGGACCAAGTGATCAAGACTCGAAATTATACTAAATATATAGCTAGCTTTTTGATTTTTGGGGAATAGGGCTTTGGATCTGACTAAAATTGTTATCTAATTTGCTGTGACGTTTCGACGATGGATTTTCGTCGTTTTCGAACCTTTATTGGAAATAAAAAAGTATATATAAGTATAAAAAAAAATACAATTGTTTAAACATTTAACTTAACCTTAAAATAAATAATAATAAAATACAGAGAATAACTTACAGAGAATTAAAGCCAAAGATTAAATTATGCTTTGTCATCTAAATTTAAAAAGGCGAAGGTGCTGATATGATATACTAAATATATTTTAAAACAAAACATCGAAAATGATAAATGCCGTAAATGTAATTCATACACGGAGAGCCTTGATCACATTGTTTCTGGATGCCCTACCTTGGCACCCACAAAATACATAGAGCGGCACAACCAGGTGGACACAATCGTATACCTAGAACTCCTAAAGTATATAAACTAAATGGCAATGACAACGTACCATACTATAAATACAAGCCAGACCCTGTTATTGAAAACCATAATGTCAAAATTTATTGGGATAGAACAATTACAACTGATGTACAGGTAGACCACAACAGACCGGATATCACAGTAATAGACCTGAAAAAGAAATCAACATATTTCACGGTTCGCAAAAAAGGTCAAATAAAATAAAAAATTGCCCAAAAACTTTGAAAGTAAAATTTGATTCCTGGCCCTTTCCTTAAATAGGAAAAGCAAAAATCGCACTTTTTTGTTTTGAGTATTATAAAATAGATACACGCTGATTTATAATTTTTCCAATTCACCAATATTTGGTACAGTTTACTTTTTTCTGCTTAAACTTTTTACCTGAAACTCAAAAATTAAATTTTAAGTAATATCTAACAAATAGAACCCCCTGGGGGGCCTTAAAGAGGACGAAAGCCTAAATTTTTAAATTTTCCTGGGTTTATCTTGTATGCTCTATTTATATACCAATATAAGCTATTCTAGTAGTATATTAGATATTTTTTTTAAATAGGGGGGTTTGGGGGGTCTCGAGCCAATTTTCAGATTTTTTTTAGAATTTTAATGTACAAAAAATATTATAATATTATAAATATTTTCTAGATATTGTAAAAGAGTGTTTAAAAGTTCGGTTTGGGGGTTAATTATTATATAATATATAATATATATTATTATATATTATATTATATATTATTATTATTATATATTAATATAAAAAGATATATAATAATAATATTATTATGTACGCGTACGTGCCAAATTTGGTTTATATTTCTCCTGAAAGTTGTTAAAGAAGGCTCTTATAAGAGACTTACTATATCTAATAATTATACATACATAATTATGTACATAATATTTCTATAATACATTATGCCTAAAACTTTAAAATCTCTACTTTTGGCTTAAAGAAGAGATATCAGACGATCGGAAGAATAAGAAAAAACATTTTAAAACTTACTTTACAAATGAATTTTTTTTGAAAGGTTTGAAGGGATTTTTTAATTCCAGAGGAAAGGCAATAAATTAAAAGCAAATAAAGTAATAAGTGGAAATTATATTTTGTATTAAACAAAATTGAAATATAACAGAAAAAAATAAAAGCAAAAATATTTTTTTTCTAAAGCTGGGTAAATAAACATAATAAAAATTTAATCTCTTCTTTAAGCCGAAAGTAGAGATATTAAAGTTTTAGGCATAATGTATTATAGAAATATTATGTACTTAATTATGTATGTATAATTATTAGATATAGTAAGTCTCTTATAAGGGACTTTTTTAACAACTTTCAGAAGAAATATAAACCAAATTTGGCACGTACGCGTACATAATATTATTATTATTATATATCTTTTTTATATTAATTTATAATAATAATAATACTAATAATAATATATAATATATAATAATATATAATATATAATAATATATATTATATATTGTATAATAATTAACCCCCAAACCGACATTTTAAACACTCTTTTACAATATCTAGAAAATATTTATAATATTATAATATTTTTTGTACAATAAAATTCTAAATAAAAATCTGAAAATTGGTTCGAGACCCCCCAAACCCCCCTATTTAAAAAAAATATTTAATATACTACTAGAATAGCTTATATTGATATACATATGTATAAATAGAGCATACAAGATAAACCCAGAAAAATTTAAAAATTTAGGCTTTCGTCCTCTTTAAGGCCCCCCAAGGCGGTCCTATTTGTTAGATATTATTTAAAATTTAATTTTTGAGTTACAGGTAAAAAGTTTAAGCAGAAAAAAGTAAACTGTAGCAAATATTGGTGAATTGGGAAAATTATAGATCAGCGTGTATCTATTTTATAGTACTCAAAACAAAAAAGTGCAATAAAAATAAATTTTGTCGTCGAAATTTTTTAATTTTTGCTTTTCCTATTTAAGGAAAGGGCCAGGAATCAAATTTTATTTTCAAAGTTTTTGGGCAATTTTTTATTTTATTTGACCTTTTTTGCGAACCGTGATTTAATAGATGTAACTATCCCAAACAACGAAAACATAAGCAAAAAGTATAAGGAAAAGATCGAAAAATATACTCACCTGGCAAGAGAGATAAAAGATATATGGGACACCTCTGTTAAAATTGTTCCTATTGTAATATCGTCACAGGGGTAATACCTAAAAATTTAGAAAACAGTTTAGAAACTATAAAGGTACCTGTAAATATATACTTACCGATGCAAAAAGCCGTCATGCTACATATGTGTAGTATCGTAAGGTCGGTCCTTGGCGATCAAGAATCACTAGCTTAGTTCTTGAGATATCATCTCCGAACTAGCCAGAGTCAAACCGGATAACCGTGAAAAAAAAAATAATAATAATAATAATAATAATAAATCTTTATAAGACCCTTACAATAAGTTTTCAGTTTTAAATAAGTTAAAAGTTGTGAATTTGCGCCACTCCGATTATCTCGTTTACAGCATACAAAAAAATATAATATATACATAATATAGTAGGTTAGGTTTTTGGGGTATCGGGGGTATTCAATTAAAGGTTCGAAAACGATTGAAAGGCTCCATCGAAACGTCACAATTTAGAGAAAAGATTTTTAATTGAATACCCCCGATACCCCAAAAACCTAACCTACAATATTATACTACGGGAAAAATCATTTAACTAATATACATAATATATAAATATATCTCTCTCAAGGATACTTAACCAGTTTTACATAATATTATGTGGTATAAAAGGGATTTGTTAAAAAACATCTTAATAAAAATAAAGAACCAACTAATTATACTTGATCTAAAATAATAATGGCCAATTTATCATTGTTTAACTTCAAATAACAAGTTAATATATACCTATGCTAGATGATTAGATACTATTGTTTAAATTATGATCTATTATAAAGGTATTGTTCTAATTTTTTATCGTTTAGACCAAAAGAGTTGACTATATCTACGGCTCTTGCATTTTCCTATTCTTTTATAATACTCTTCTCAGTGTATGGATGGAAGAGTATTATAGGTTTATTTCATTTTCATAAAATTATTATTCCCAAGACTGGTTTGGGACCTCAAAAAACATATCATATCATTGCGAAAAGTATTTTTTTAGAGGTTATGTTGAAAATAGAAGCTAACTATAAAAATACGACCTTAGGATTTAGCGGCTCAAAATACATAGGAATTGACTAGTTGAGTCCATCGGAGATCCAACTTTTTTAATTTGGTGTGGCTGTGTTATCTCTTCAACTAAACGTCCGATCAAAAAAAAGTTTTTTAGAAAAGATTTTTATTTTTTTGTGGAGAATTAAAGAAAAATATAAAAAATATATTTTCACATTTAAAAAAACATAGTCAAAGTCAAGGTAAAATGACCTTGAAAACGAAAATATCAATATAAAAAATTAAATACGCCATTTTGTTTTTAATTTCCCTAAAATATCTATACCTTGTCATTTATGAGCAGCCTGCCTACCCGTCTTCTTACTTCCAGCTCGCTTTTGAGAATATCTTTGAGTAAACTGTCTATACAGGGTTATTCAGAAATAAGTTCGAGAAATTTAAGAGGTAATTCTACTTTAAAACCTATGAAAAAAAGTTCCTATACAGGTTGGTCCTGAAATTAGTTCTAAGGGAGCTACGGCCCTTCGAAGTTGGACATATTAAATGGGGAATCAAAAAAGCACCAACAAAATTTTAATGCTACAGGGTTATTTTTCATTTAAAACTAAGCAAAAAAGTATTCTTCACCAAAACACCTAAATTTAATATTAAAGGAGCAATAGCCTATTAAAAAGTAACATTTTTAGAGGCACAAAATGTTACTTCCTCTTAATTGCATTTTTTTTAAACGGTTGCTCCTATAGTGTTACACTGTATGACATTTCTTATGTATCTATATTTGTTAAAAAAAAAATCCAAAAAAAATATACACAAAAACGTTTGGGGCAAAAATATGTTAAGCCTCACATATTTCGTCCGTCTAGGCACGATTTTGGATAAAATCAAAAAAATAAATTAACATAAACGTATTGCCCTTATTAATACTAGTACACATGCAAAAGCTCGTCGCTCTAGCTTAAAGGTTACAAGATTTATTTACTAAGAACCTTATTTTTATTACAGTTTTAAAGACCCGTAGCTCCCGTAGGACTTATTTCCGTACCAACTTTTATAGGAACTTTTTTTCATATTTTTTAACCTTTTAAAATCTCTAACTTATTTCTGAATAACCCTGTATTTTATAAAAAAATATTATAGAATTAATTTCGAAGAGTATACCTACCTGAGCTTGCAAAGCATTATATATATTCAGAGCTTTTTTATTGATTGTGATGTAATTGTGTATGATTACCATCTAGAAAAAGATCAGAACAATAGCCATAAAGAATGGATACTTAGATCTAAAACACCATAATACATTGAAGTAGATAGACATCAAGTTGAGATAGGCTTTTCCTGCAAACTCATGATTTAGGTAGGTATACAATGTACTAGAACGCCTATCTGTCTAACTTTAAAAGAAATATTTCTCTTAAAATTCATTTAAAACCTTAAATTAACGAGTTTGCTGTTACTGAGGTTATAATTTATAGGTACCACTTATAGGTAGGTAAATTTGCTTTCTACGATCCCCTACAAAAATTACATTTAAGTACCATACTCTTTTATTCTTTAGAAAACGCTTTACCTATTATAGGTAATATACAGGGTTATTCACGGAAGTGGCCTATTAAACGTTTATGGAGAACCAATAACTTTAAAAGTCTGCTAATTTGCACTTTGGGGTTTTCGAATATGGCCTATCGATTAAAAATATTTTCATGCTTGTGCCACTTCCGGTTGTACCGGAAGTGGCACTTAACTTTGAGTTTTTAAATGGAACACCTCATATATTTTTTAATTTTTAAAATTTGCATTAAATTTGCTTTATTTTGATGTATAATACTTCATGTCTATCTTCAGTAGTTTTTGTGTTATTCAAGTTTTTAGCGAAAAATAAGTAAATTCAAGCACCCCTAAAAACAATAATTTCTCCTTGATTTTTTCAATTGGAGAAAAGATGTTTTGTGTTTTGCTCAATGATGCTTAAACGAATTATCCTATGCTAAAATGGAACCCAAAAATTATACAGGGTGTCTGAAAAAGCAGGTCAAATCTAACAAATTTAATATAGCCATAACTCATTTTTTTTAAATGGCACCCTACATTTTTTTTTATTTGGTTAAATAGAGAATTCAATTTGCTTTAAAATAAGTATAGGATACCCTATACCTAACTTTAACCGTTTTTGAGCTATTTGCAAATTATTGTGAAACAGCCGTATTTCTGTTAAAATTTGTTATATTTTATAAAATAGGCCAGAAAAATTAATCGATTTTTATTTATTTACCTCAAAGATCATTATATTTACCTTAAAACTGGATTTTCATGCGCCCAGTAGTGTACATTTCTTCTGTTAATAATACCCTGTTGAGAAAATTTAGCCTCGTCCGTCCAAATTATTCTTTTTAAAAAGTTTGGTTTTTCTTGAATATTTATCAAAAGATTTTCACAAAAGTCCACTCTATTTTGAAAATCATTAGGTTTTAAGGCCTGTATTTTTTGCTTTTTGTAATCGTGCATCTTGTGGTTTTTTAAAATTCTTTGGATGCTTGAATAGGAAATTCCCAAGTCGTAACTAGCTGCAGGAATTGAGGCATGTGGATATGCATAAAAGTAACCCAAAACATTGACTTCGTTATTTTCGTTGTTTGTAATTGGTTTCGTAAGAGATTTCACTGCATTTTCTTTTCCAAATTGCGAAAAATTTTTGTGTATTCTTCTAAATTTTTTACATGACATTCTTGGTAAATCAGGATATTTTGTATTAAAGTTTCTGCAGGTTCTACTAATTATTTTATCATTTTCACCAAAAATAGCAAATAAATCCAAAATAACAGGGTAAGAATAAGCCTCTGCCATTATTTTACACTAATTTATCACGATAAGAACGATAACATTTAGGTTAAAAGAAATAAAAACACAATACAATTTTAAAAATTTACGTAATTGCAGAAATACTGCAAAATACTTCTTTTTCACATTAATTTGCAAATAGGTCGAAAACGGTTAAAGTTAGGTATAGGGTATCCTATACTTATTTTAAAGAAAATTGAATTCTCTATTTAAACAAATACAAAAAAATGTAGGGTGTCATTTAAAAAAAAAGAGTTATGGCTATTTTAATTTTGTTAAGTTTGACCTGCTTTTTCAGACACCCTGTATAAATTTTGGATTCCATTTTAGCTTAGAATGATTCGCTTAACCATCATTGAGCAAAATACAAAACAACTTTTCTTCAATTTAAAAAATCAAGGAGAAATTATTGTTTTTAGGGGTGCTTGAATTTGCTTATTTTTCGCTAAAAACTTGAATAACTCAAAAACTACTGGAGATGGACATAACGTGTTATACATTAAAATAAAGCAAATTTTATGCAAATTTAAAAAATTAAAAAATATATGGGGTGTTCCATTTAAAAAATTAAAGTTGAGTGCCACTTCCGGTACAACCGGAAGTGGCACAAGCATGAAAACATTTTTAATCGATTGCCCATATTCAAAAACCCCAAAGTGCAAATTAGCAGACTTTCAAAGTTATTGGTTCTCCATAAACGTTTAATAGGCCACTTCCGTGAATAACCCTGTATAATATTGCACTGGTTTGATATTTATGTATGTAGGTTTGCCTAATTTTATCTAGATATTTACGTTGTAGTTTCTAAGAATTTTATTTACCTCGTTTTATATGTCATTTTCTACCTTTTACGCATAGACAAAGAACATAGATGAGCTGTCATCTAAAGGTTATATAAAAATTTACGATCCGCCATTTTGATTATAAGTCAACCGGGAAATTTAAATTAATGGCTAAAATGTACATAAAAGACTTACCCTCACTTAAAAAAAATATATCATTTTCTGTAGAGATGAATTATGCTCATAAAAAAGTTACATAGGAATTCGTACAGTGCAATGAAGAGCATAACTTTTCATTTATAATACTGTGTAGGACTGTCCTACTAGGACATACACTCCAGTGTGTAGTCAAGTCATGTCATTTATTTATACTCGTACATCATGTAAGCATGAAAAAACCTAAAACATTTTAACTAAAAACTGTTAAACTAAGCCAGAATTTAGAAACCAGGTACATTGCACGCTTTTAAAATATCTACTATGGTAGACTAACTAGAAAACAAAAATATAAACACAAAACAAAAATATAAAAAAATGAGGTTATGTTAACTTCAAGTTTCATGCATGAAACATATATTTCCTGTTTGAAATAAATATATGAATTTGTTGCTATTTTGTACTTTGCTTTCCTCCCAGAATTCTTGGAATAAGTAATAAAAATTATAAAATATTAAATTAAGAAACTTTATATTTTTTGGGATTGTAGGAAAAATAGTGTACATAACGTACACTCGAGGGGTTTTCTTACTCGCCTGATGGCTCGTTCGTAAACCTTCCCACTCTTGTCAAATATGTCACTTTCCACACTAGTTATGTAATATACTATAAAATTAATGGTATATATTATATACTATATAATAGTACATAACGTGCGCGGAGTTACCTGTTAAGGCCTATCCAGAAGCAAGTAAGAACATAAAACATAAGAATGCGATGCCGTGATTGGCTTACAGATACATGGCGACACATCAAGCCAATCACGGCATCGCATTGTTATGTATTATGTTCTTATGCTAGCCTGTAAATAGGCACTTACATGCGAAAATACATGGCAAAAGAGTTTTTCAGGACCAAAACAAAAAATATTACAACACTGATAAAAAGGATTTATTTGGATATGGCCAATTAAATTATTTGGTTGTGAGTAACAAATTTTATTTGAGTCAAATAATTATTTAGTTCATTTAAACAAATATTTTATTTTAAAATGATTTAATAATGGGAACAAAATAGTTTATTTAATAGAAATAAAATTTACTTGTCACAACCAAATAATTCAATTGCCCATATCCAACCAAATATTTTGTTGACACAGATAAACTGTTTTATCAGTGTGCTAGTCAATATTTTAATTGTTTGTTATCCAATCACATTCCTAAAAATAAAACAAGGAACGCCTAATAAACAATTGCAAAATTGACGTCATTATTCAAGATGTCAAAACAGGCGATATTTTTAAAGAAGATTAATTACACTCGTTCAAATGCCATCATTTATTTTGGGCTCTGTTTCGTCCGAATTCACCAGAAGCGGAGTAGTCAGGTCTTTAAATTCAGGCTTATTTTATAAAATTATTTCTGTAGATATCGATATTAGATGATTATTCAGCGTAACATAAGTTACCCTACTTATATTACTTTTCCCTATATTTAAATATTACTTTCCCCAAGTCTCGCTTTAGTAAAAAAAATTAGAAAAATTTTATTTCTTTTTTTTACGTTTCTCGATGTTTTATTTCAAAAAATATGATTTCCGAAAAAAAAATCAGTCGGTCGGTCTGTCTGGCAAAATTGTGACCACGATAACTCAAGAACGCTTCAGGCTAAAGACTTCAAATTTAGATAATAGGTTGATTACACAGGTTTACAGAAAAAAGTCAGGACTATTTGTTAGGACCATTTAGCGCTTTTTGGCGCCCTGAATCAGATCCCGGGGTCAGTTTTGCCCCATCACGTCAGGAAAACGAGAGTGAGTTATCGTGGGACCCGGGATCTGACGCAGGGCCTCGAAATACCTAGGAATACCATAGTCCGGTCAAATAGTCCTGACTTTTTTTTTTGTAAACCTATGTTATCTAAATTTCTGGTTTGGGATTGGTTTTGGTAAAATTCGGGGTGGGGTAAGGGGGAAAATGGGGTCAATTTATTTGTTGTTTCACGAAAAAATAAACTTTTCTCAAAAAAAAAAAATGTTTGAAAAAATGTTTTTTATTATTTTTTTTTTATTTTATTTTATTTATTTTTTTTTTCGTTTTTGATTTAAATGAACCTAGACCTATACTGCCCTACTACGCTAGAAAGCAGTAACTCCATTTGTCGCATAGCAGCGTTTTCAAAATATTACATCAGAGTTGACGTCAAAACGTCGCTAGGCGACAAATGGAGTTACTGCTTTCTAGCGTAGTAGGGCAGTATAAGGGAAAGTATTATTTTATTGGCAGCAGTATTTTTTTTTGTAAGCAACTATGAACTACTACAAAATATTTTTACACGGACTTTTTGAGATTTTTGTATGACAGTCTGCAATGCGTACTTGCTTAATATCTAAAAATTATTTTTCCTTAGCGGAAAAAAAACTTTAAAATTTGTGTTTACACTCTATTATTTTAAAACTGTCATTATATTATAATATTAAGAATGTAAAAGATGACAAAACCGTAGACCATATATACTTTATTCCGCTAAGGAAAAATCACCTTTAGATATTGAGCAAGTACGTAGTGCAGAATAGAATTTTTGTGATCATATAGAGTAGAGATCTTACGGAATAGACATGGTGTGGAGTAGAGAATTATAGAGAAGAGATGTTAAAATGCCAAAAATAACCGAAATCAAGATTTTTGTTAATGATTATTAAGTTTTTTTAAATATTTTTTTTATTTCTTTTGCAGAATAAAAAGTCGATTTTTTCGCGAACCGCTAATCTGATTTTGATGATTTTTTTTAATGTAGATTTTTCCCACAGCAATGACACTGTAAAACAGTTTTGTATTAAAATTTCTGTTTTGGGTATATACAAGGTGTAAGAATGACAATAAGTTTTTTTTTCCGAAAACTTGTTTTTTAATTCACGTAATTATCTTTGTTATTAAATGAAAAAATAGGAAAGCAATATAGATCAAACACGGTGCTGTGCTTCAACAAATACTTTTGGCGGTAACACCCTTTTTAATATCAGTCGATAGAGATATATTTTTTCTATCGTTATTTGTTTCTTAGTTGTTATTTTTACTTTTTGATCGCGAATAAATAAAAAACAGTTGAAGCTAGAAATTCAAATTAAAACGCATAGTTGCTCAGAAAAAGAGGCTTTATCGATTGATTCAATAAAAAATGGCCTATGCGCAAAAAAAAATATGACACTACATACTGTGTTTAAAACAAAAGCTGGGCACCCCATGCTTTTAATTTTAGTTATACAGACCTGAAATGTCTACGATAGCTTGAAAGATTATTTTCTACTTTTTAGTGCTTTACATGTAAAAAGTTGTTTTTTCACTACTAGCTTTAGAACATACTATTATTTATCATGTTTTTAGACTGTGAAATCAATTTTCTTCACCTGTAGCAATAATAATTTTTTCTCTCCTAGTAGGAGTAAATTTTATAAATAATTGATTTCTGTCATTTTAGATGTTTCAGTTCTTTGTGAAATTTTTACTAATTAAAGAAAATAGCTTTATATAACTTTTTATTTATTAAATATAATTTATTATAATTATTACCAATTAATACAATCAATAGTTAGCTAAATATTATGAAACCAATTAAAAAAAAAAAACTAAATTTTTAAACGTAAGTTCAAAGTATTTGAGCAAATGTCATTGATCGCCGCTACTTGATTTTTATGAAAATTTCAAGAATTATCATTTCTGTTAATAATTTATTTTATTATTTGAGTAAAAATAGTTGAATAGTGCTAGTAGTGAAAAAACTAATATATAAACTACGGTAGAGAAGATTGTTATAGCCTCGCACTCTTAAATCCCTTGATTCTACGCAGCTCGGGATTTAATACGCTCGGCTTTAAAAAATTTCTTCTCTACCTTGGTATATAATTACTATTTTTATAGTTTTTATTCCAGGTAATTTTGGAATTATAATGTTCTACGCTATAAGCTTAAGCAAATATTACTTTATACTATAAAGTTTATAGTGTACATTATTAAAAATTAATTTCTAATTAACCCAGTTTTAAACTTAAAAGCCTCCCAAAAAAGGATACAGAGCAGACACGAGTTTTTTAACAGAAAATTTGGGTCACTTGCACAAAAAAGTTTATATAATAGGCAACCCAGATAAAAAAAAATGTGTGAACTTAAACCAGAAATGGGTTGACGGAGAATTAATATTTTTTTACAATTCTCGTCTAAAATATAAATGCGTTAGTTTTTTGGGTAATGAATATTTTTTTTTATATTTTGGGACATAATTAAATTATCTTATAAAGACTGTAAAAAAAATAAAAATGGAAAACTTAAACTATTATCCTGTCCTATGACAAAAAACAATAAAGATGTTTGAACGTATTTGTTTTTTTATGGTTGTTTAAGATTTTTATCCTCCTATCAATAATAAGTAGACCTCGGAAGAAATAGGACTAATGATAAAACCGGAAAAATGCAGGTTCGGACGCGCATCAATATGGAAATTAGAAATTGTTTTATTTTTATTATAATTTTGTAGTTGTAACCATGGTATGTTGCTACTCGCCATGAATTGTACCAGATCACCATTGAATCTTTTTTGTGCCTCCCATACTAGCGTGTGTAATTTTGTTGCCAGATGCTGCGTTATACTACTTTTTTTAAACCAGGATAATTCTTTTGAGTAAAAATTACAAAATAAAATTGTACAATCAAATTCTATTTCGGGAGAACCCTCTATCCTTGTTTGGACAACATTTTGCTATGGAGGTTTGAGTTCCGCGGAAACGGCTGGTACTGGCATTTTTAACCGACTTCCAAAAGGAGGAGGTTATGAATTCAACGTGTGTTTTTTTAGTTTTGTGTAATATACTTTTAATTTAACTTGTATTGTAGAAAATAAAAAAAAGTGTCTGACAAAATTTATTTCGACAACTTCAACTACAGCAGTCGTATAAAATACGTAGGTATAGTTAAAAATCACAGAAATAGGCTGTTTTCTTTTTCAATATATTCGCATACAATTGCAAGAA
Source organism: Brachypterus glaber (assembly GCA_958510825.1). Lineage (NCBI taxonomy): Eukaryota > Metazoa > Arthropoda > Insecta > Coleoptera > Kateretidae > Brachypterus > Brachypterus glaber. The sequence continues at coordinate 12,115,906 of OY294044.1, read as the reverse complement.
GTAATTATTAAACTAAGGCAACTATATAAGGAATTTATTAAACATCGACGAAAAATTATAAAAACAGTGGCAAAAAATATGAAGAATTAATATGAAAAAAAGTATGTTGAACATCGCTAGCCGATAAGTATAAAAAATTACGTACTATAGTACGTGATATATCACAGCGATTAAATTTCTCTAAAACAATCCCAAATAATTAAAATTAAAGTTACGTAACTTTTATTGTACCTATGAGTCATTTAAAATTTGATTTAATTTAAAATTTTTGTTAAGTATACAAACTGTTTTATAAAAATTTACAAAATACTTGTTGCAGTAATAATTTAATTAAACAGAATATAATAAATTCCAATTATTTTAAGTCCAGTACTGGTATTTACGACTAATGACTTATTTATTCCGAGGTCTGATAATAAGCGCCAAAAAAAAAATAGTTTTTGCTACAAAAAAAAATCCTGAAGCGTTTGGTGAAAAATTTATTTTTTTTAATCGGAAATGGGTTTTATGAAAGGTTTCTAAGCGGACTGCTAATCTTGGTAATCTTTAGAAGTTATAGAACCGTTAACAGTTAAATCCCTTCTCTTTATGTTCGAAAGATATTGTTAAAAACTTTTAGGAGGGTCAAGATAAACACCAAAACCCGAATCGCGGTAATAAAAATACTTTTAAATTATATTTTCATCGCAGATTTCGAATCTTTTTCTAGAATTGTAGTATTTTTTTTTTCGTTCTTTAGCAAAACAACAATGATTAAAAAATTTTATTTTAATATATTTCTAATTCTACAAAAAGATTCAAGCACTGCGATGAAAATTCTATTCTAAAGAAATATTTGTTATCGCGATTTGGCTGTTGGTATTAATCTTTACCTTCCTGAAGAATTTTTAAAAATATCTTCTAAAAAGAAACCGCAAGGACATAACGGTTTTATAACGTCTAAACGTCCAGATACCAAAATCAGCAGTCCGCTTTTGACGCTTCTTTCATAAAACCTATTCTTGTTTGAAGCCAAGTGTGTTTAAAACAAATAGACAGAAAAACCATTAAATTTTTTACATTTTCTTGATGTTTCATGATACTCTAATTCATATTATGAATTACATTCTCGAAGTTGACAACGCTCAGGTAGACTCTATTTTTATAATAGCAAAACGGCAATCTTCTTCATTGTTCTGTGGTTCGACATTTCAACCACAAAACAACTTTGGACGCTAGCTCATGCGCTATAGATATCGGATTTTCTTGTTTATAAAGTCACTACGTATCAGTTTTTGCCTAACGATAATTATCCCTTATAAGGGACGTAAAATACGACACATGTATCAAATGAATAACAAACTGAATATTGACTAGTGTAATTAACGGAACTTGTAATAACAGTTTTCAACAATATCTTAAAAGGTTCATTCATGGGCAAATTAATGTATACATATCGTTGCTTTAACCAAAAATTTAGTTTTTAATGAGTCGGTGAGTAAATACGTATGTTATATCAGAATAACGGTTCCATTTAATTTTTGAAACCAAAGACGCTTGGTTTTTAAAATCATGAAGAAGGAACCCTTTGATTGTTTTTCTAATTAAGTTTTGTTATTAACGGCAGAATCATTCTGTTTCAATTAAACTAAAATTCTGAATCTAGAACATTAGAATAAAGAAATCTTTAAAAACGAAATTAATCGATTTGGCAACAGCGCTTTTTTTCATTAATTTCCAGCCAGCCTAAACAGCTGAGTATATTTTTTGTTTTAGTATGGGAAAATTCAACTCTAACATGGACCTATATGTGTTTTTTTTTAATTAGGCTATTTCTGAATAACCCTGTATAATATTTTGAAAACGTTGCTATTGACAAATGCAGTAACTGCTTTCTAATTAAGGACTTTGCATAACGATAGTGTTCTACTTTAATGTAGCCTGAATAGTACATCTGTAACCAAATAATAAGGCCCTTTTTGGCGTTAGTAAATACCCAGTTTGTAAAAAAAACTAGTTAGGTGGATTTTATATTCATCTATTCACTGAGGAAACAACATAATAAATATGTAATATCAAAAGCGTTTTTATGCCCATATGCGGAACGGTGGAAAGTACATAATTTAAATTAATTATTAGGCATTTAATAAATAATAAAGTCTACGAGACTGTAATTTTATTTAATTACACCCCTATGTATAAAATACATTGCGTATAAAAAGTCTTGCAAGAATTCAGTAATTATAAGAACAGTTTTTTCATTAATGAGCCATTAATTATGACAGACGGATCAATTTTTACTTTCTTCTAAAGAGAAATACTGCTAATATTCAAAAATTTTCATAATTCTTGCTGAAATATTAAAAAAGTTTATAAAATTTTCCCTTTTGTTGGTCTGTATCTCTGTATGACTGTCTCTCTGTTTAACTTTTGAAACTTTTTACCTATATAAACTTATTTTAAATTTTTATCGGAGCTTGTTTCTATGAATACCTCGGAGGGGATTAAATATGAATAATATAGGGGATACAAAGGGGGTCTTGGGTTAATAAACCTCGTAATTTTTTTGTCCTATAGTGCCGGTTTTGGTATAACCAAAGCCGTGACGTGATTTTTTTTTCTACACGGAAAGAAATTAGTGGGCTCTGCGCTATACATTATAAGATATTTGGTAACAGTGGCAAATTATAGTGATTTAAGCTATAGATTATAAGGGACACAATAACTAATAATGTTAAAAATAAATTGGAAACGATTATATATATTACAGACACGATTATATTTATTACAGGCACTATTATAAATTTACAGAAATTTTATTATATTATAAAAATTATTAGCACGGACAATAATTAAATCTATTTAAGCTATAAATGCCATACTATTTGTTATATTTTATTATTCACTGAACAATTAAAGTATTTCATATAAATTTTTACACTGACTGCCATAATTGTAAGAGAAAGCCTTGTATTTATATAATAAGCGATTATAATTTGCTTGGTATGTGTGTTATAGCGCTCCTAGCTATAATTTTTTTTTTTCCGTGTAGTCCTTGGTAAGTTTGCCCTTCTCGAGTTGATAACTAAACAAGCCTTGAAGACATCTAAAGCTACGCATTCCGTTATATTCTATTCACACGCTATTGAAAATGACGTGTCTGCGCGGGTATAAATGTTGCATAGACCGGACTTGAGCGGGTGAATTTCATCCGCTCAAGTCCGGTTTATGCACCATTTATACCCACCCAGACCCGTCATTTTCAGCAGGGCAGTATATTGCATTTTCCCAAATAATTCAATTTAAAACTATTTAAAACGTAAAATAAAATATTTCTGCCAACAAAAGAATACTTCCCTATAGGCGGCCTACAGTAGGCCTATTTCATAAAAATAAAATATCATTTGGACTTTTGTTCAAAAGACGAAACAATTTAGAAAAAATTTTATACAAAAAAGAATATAAAAAAACATATTTTGGTTTTTCAAAAAAATTTCTTTTTTTTGCAAAACGAGAACTTGTTAAAAAGTTTTCAAAAAAATTTTTTTTTTGAAAGACAAAAAATCAAAATAAAATTTTTAACATTTTTTTTAAAAAACATGCTTTTTTGAAAAACGAAAAATACAAAAAAAAAATAGTTTAACCCCCCATAACTTTTTTGTTTTTTGGGGAATTACTTCCTCTCATAGAACTTGATTTTTTCTAAAAGTTTTAAGTCGATCGGATCCTAATCGTGTTAACAATGAACGTGACATCAAATGTTCAATATTAAGAATTGAATCTAAATAAATTAATTCCAATTTAAATTAGGGTCACTCGATCAGTTGTCGCTTTGTCTAGTGTTTTGGTGGTTTCTGGTAGTTTTCGCCAACTCACACTAACACACAAAGTAGACAAAGCAAAAACCAATAGAGTGATCCTAATTTAAATCAGAAATGGGGTCATTTAAAGATTTTTTACGTAGTATCCAATTTAGACAATAAAGTCTAAAACTTGTAAGCCTGTACCTATTTTAATTTTAACAGTTTTAAAATTTCATAAAAAATTAAGAAGAGTCTAGAGCCGCATGTGAAAGTTCTTATGAATTTGAAGTTTAATCCTAATTTTAAAAGGGTTTTACAATTCCAAATATTCTAAAAAATATAGAGAAACCCCTACCGAAAATTTTTACGAATTTGAAGGTTTTTTAATTTTAAAACAGATTTACAATTTCATATTCAAATATTTTAAAGATTTTTTTTACAAATTTAAATGCTAATTTTAAAGCAGTACCAATACAAATTGAAATTTTTACAAAAATGTTAAATCCCAAAGCCACAGGCGAACATTTATACAAATCTGTTGGACTCTTAACAGTTTTTCAATTTTTTTGTTTGTTTCTTTTATATGTTATATTTTATTTTAATGTTAAAAGTTATTATTTATATTTTTTAAAATATAAAATAAATTTATATTTTTTACTCCGCAAATTTTTCATTTTAACTGCGCATTTCGCTTTGTCAACCGCGCAATTCGAGTTTAACTGCGCCTTATAATAAACAAAAAAAGAAAACCGTCTTATAAGCTCTGCGTCCTGAGGCAGCCTCACCACAAAACACGGGTCTTAGGATAATAATCAACGAACTAATGACTCTTCTTTCTAGAATACTCATACCGTTAAAATAAAGTATCGCCAACATCTCGGTTTGTTTGTAAACAAATAGTAGGTATATTCAGGCCTGAACAATAACAATTACCAGTAACTGGTATTGTTGTCTCTGTTAGAACAAAGATGTGTGAGTAAGATAGACGAATGTTTATGTTGCCGACGTTTTTGTCAGATTTAACGAATGAAATACCTATTCTAGAGGGAGAGTTATTAGTTCGTTGGTTTCTCTGTATGTCTGTCTTTCTGTTTAACTTTTGAAACTTGGGACCTATATAAACTAATTTTAAATTTTTATCGGAGCTTGTTTGTATGAATATCTTGAAGGGGATTAAATATGAATAATATAGGGGATACCAAGGGGGTCTTGGTTTAATTTGTTTAAAGACAATAAACTTCGTTATTTTGCTTTCACATTTTGAAAATTTTCAAAATTTCGGAAAGCCTCGTATTCGTGCAAATATGTTCAAAATTTTTTTTGCGTATATTTGCGTTTTATGACGTTTTATGTCGATATAAATCAATTTCGAGCAAAAAAAATGTCAGTCGATCGGTCTGTCCGGGAAATTTTGTGTGCACGATAACTTAAGAACGCTTTAATCTAGAGAAGTAAAATTTGGCATACAGGTACGTTTGTTTAACACATGATTTTTTAACCTCGTACTATTCTACTTAATTAAGAATCCCGTAATTCCAAGACTTGTGTGAGCTAGTAGTAGAGGGGGAACCACCGGCTTATACTGACTTTCAAACCAGTTTTTATAGGGAGTTTCCACTTCACTTAAGCCTTCGCCAAATTACAATTATTAATTAACTGAAAAAGATAAATCGGCGCCAGTGAAAATCGAACTCACGCTAGTTCGTGAAAGTTCTTATGAATTTGAAGTTTAATCCTAATTTTAAAATGGTTTTACATTTCCAAATATTCTAAAAAATATAGAGAAACCCCTAACGTCAAAGGCGAAATTTTTTACAAATTTGAAGGTCTTTTAATTTTAAAACAGATTTACAATTTTATATACAAATATTTTATAGATTTTTTTACAAATTTAAATGATAATTTTAAAGCAGTACCCAATACAAATTAGAATTTTTACAAAAATGTTCAATCCCAAAGCCACATGCGAACATTTTTACAAATCTTGGTTGGTCTCTTTTAACAGTTTTTTAAATTTTTTGTTTGTTTCTTTTATATGTTATATTTTATTTTAACATTAAAAGTTGATTTTTTATATATTTTTTTAAATGTAAAATAATATTATATTTTTAACTCCGAAAATTTTTGTTTTCAACTGCGCATTTCGCTTTGTCAACCGCGCTATTCGAGTTCAACTACGCCTTATTATAACCACTGGTTATTAACAAAAAATGAAAACAGGCGTTAGGATAATAATAGACTCTCGCCGATAATAACAAGTAAAGAAACTTAATATTCTAAACATCTAATATAAAACTGGACTGGAATTTCATTATTATTTTATTTTATCAATACTCATAAAATGCGAATATACTTTTCAAAAGATAATTTGTAGCACTCTTTTTGACTATTTTATTAATTTCACATTTTTATCCTTAAAAAAAAGCTATATAATACACAATTTATTTTTAGGAAGTTAAAATATCCATTTTCCTATAATTAAAAGTTAGTATAAGGGTCTATTAAAAGTTCTTTTTATTAATTTATGTTATAAAGAAATTTATATTGCAGCAGGTGAATAACATTAGAACGTCTATTATTATCAAAGTTTTATACAAAATACTTTCTTTATTATAAGGGTGTATTACAGTAATTTATTAATATTAATAATTTATTAATTTAGATTAGTTACCTTAGAATAACTTACACACAGGGCTGGAATAGCCTTCCAGAACGGCTCGGGCGAGTTTACACCCATGCTAAATTGAAAGGTCCTATCTGTGTTAAACCTATGTAGATAGGACCTTTCAGCTTAGCACGGCAGCATGGATAAAGTAAATTAACATGGCACCCGAAAGCCAGACTGAGTAGTCCGGCACTGCGCACACAGGCCTGCGATGGAATCTAAAAAACAAAATAAAAACCATTATAATCACGTTCATTTTTATTTTTTTATGCAATGCACATGCCATTTTAAGATATTGTTAATATCGCTGACATTAGATACACTAAAAAAGATCTGGTTGGGGCATGGGTTGCAACAAAAATATACCTTTTTTCAGATTTGGGCTACGACGGCACAGTTTTTATATACAGGGTGTTTAAGAAAAAAACACCTTTTTCAAATCAAAATCAAATCAAATCATTTATTTCCTTTCTACAAAAACTACATAGTTAATTTATAAATACAAATAATATTAATAAGATAAACCTAAAATATTGGGAATTAATTAATATGTTTGTTTTTATGTTTGTTTTTAACCTCGTACTATTCTACTTAATTAAGCATCCCCTAAGTCCAGGACTTGTATGGGCTAGTAGTAGAGGGAACCACTGGCTTTAATTGACTTTAGAACCAATATATCTAGGGAGTACGCTTTCGCCAAATTTCAATTATTAATTAACTGAAAAAGGCAGTGAGGTTTGAACTCACTATCATTGGCTCAGTGTCAATGCTATATCCATGCCTTAGACCGCTGAGATAATTCTCCCATAGCTAATTCTCCCATAACATTATTAATTTAAACTATTAAAATATTTAGGTAAATTATGCTTTTGGAGCAAAACCACTTATATTCAACCATCGAAGGTACCTTGGAGGAAAATAAAACCCAATATAAAACAAAGAAGCCAAAAACGAACTATGTGATTGCTTATACGAAGATAGCAGCTCTACTTAATAAATTTTTAAAAAGTTAATTTTAAGGAAAAATGTTTTTTTTTATTTTTGGAACAAAAAAAGTAATTTTTGTTTATTTTGAGTAAATAAATAATATTTTTGAAAAAATTGGTATCGCTTGTATTCAAAACCAGATATATTAAATGTTTTTTGCAAATTATACCGAACATTTAACTTTTTTGCAAAAAAAATATACATTATTCTGTTTAATTAAACCACTTAAATAATATAATTTTTATCCAACACCTTCACAGAAACACTTGTTTTGAGCACTATTTTAAATGTCAAAAGTAAGTTTTTTTTCCACTAGTGACTAAAAAAATTTTCACCCACTCTTTTACGTACAGCTTTTGATCTCACCCAAAATTAGTTACATACCCTATTAATTAAGTATTATAACTATTCTATAAATAGAATCACGTTAACTAAACGATAAAAATTAAAGAAAACCCCAAATTATTCTTTAGTTTTTGAATAAAATACTGTTTTTATTAAAAATTTTGTCATCACCGCGTCCATTTTGACGATTGTAAGAAATGTAAAACTAGCAATTGTTTATTTTTAATAGGCATACCTATTATTTTAGTATTAAGAAAACTTAATCTTAATATTTTTGACATAATTTTTCGCAAAATTATAGATTTTTATTTAAAAATAAAAGGTGTTGGATAAAATTAAATTCTCAACTCGTATATTAAGTGGTTTTATCCACTTAATACACTAGTTAAGAAAATAATTATTACAGCATATATTTTTTCAAGGTGAAGATTTGAAAAGTTTTTTCATTTCCTGAAAATTTTATAAAAGTGGACATATCTGTTTTTAACGTGAACTCCTTAATTGTAACTAGGGTTTCACGAGAATCAAAAAATCAAATCTTTTGTCTTGCTTTGATTTCAAGACAAAATCAAGAGAAGAGTAGAATTTTAAAAATCAAGACATGCCGAATGCCACGTAGTCAAGAGTATACTTCTCGACTATTGATTGCAATTTTGTACTTTTTATTCACCTACCACTTAAACGTTTCAAGTAAGTTATCTACACACAAGTTATAAATATAAAGAATTATTGTCAATAATAAAAATTTGTCTGGCACACTGTGAGAATTTTCGATACGTAATACTCAGGTCAAACACCCTAAAGAATGATAAGAGTATTGAAAATTGACTCTCGCTATAGTCAAAATATGTCAAAATCATTGAGAGTGACTCGCCATTTCAACACGATCCGCTCACCGCAGTAATGAGAAGAATCTAGCACATGCGCACTGGTTTGCTTATTTTTGTTTTGACGGATGTCAAAAGTGGCTCCCGTTTAGGCAGTTGTAGTTTTATGAAATAGTTTAATTTGAGTGGGGTTACGGTGTGTATCAGGTCCACAAAAATTAACTATATTTTTGCACTGGTTTTATTACTAAAACTTACTGTCTTGAATATAATTAGGTGCAGAAAATCCAGTTTTTTTGTTAGAATATATAGCAAAAGATTGTTAAAATACTCACGAATTTCTGTTTGATTTTTTTAATGGGGGCGTTGGTTTACGTTAACAATGGTTTGGTTTGGTAGTTTGCTGGTTTGGTATTTTTTTTTTAATGGGAGTCGTTGGTTTACGTTAACAATGGTTTGATTTGGTAGTTTGCTGGTTTGGTGTTTTTTTTTAATGGGATGCGTTGGTTTACGTTAACAATGGTTTGGTTTGGTAGTTTGCTGGTTTGGTGTTTTTTTTTAATGGGATGCGTTAGTTTACGTTAATAATGGTTTGGTTTGGTAGTTTGCTGGTTTGGTGTTTTTTTTTTAATGGGGGGGCATTTTTCAGATACGATATTTCAGAATTTATAAGGCGATATATTTTAAGAATAAAATGTTTATTAATGAATATTCCGCAATTTTTATTTACGAAAATACTATTAAAAGCGAGTACTTTTAGCCAATTAAAAAAAACTGTTAGCTCGCAAAGAAAAAAGTAGATATTTTTGTAAAATTCTGCAAAAGAATGTTACATAGCCTTAAAATAATTTTTGGTATACGTCAAAACAAAAATAAGAAAATCAGTGCGCATGCGCTGGATTCTTCTCATTACTGCGGTGAGCGAATCGTGTTGAAATGGCGAGTCACTCTCAATGATTTTGACATATTTTGACTATAACGAGAGTCAATTTTCAATACTCTTATCATTCTTTAGGGTGTTTGACCTGAGTATTACGTATCGAAAATTCTCACAGTGTGCCAGACACATTACTGCGGTGTTTGTGCTGATAAAGGAAATCAGAAGTTGAAAAAAATAAGAAACATTATTATTTAACAATCCGTTTCAGGTAACAGAACTATAATAAGCTAGTAATTTTGAAAGTATGTTTTGCATGACGCACCAAAATATAGGTATTTATGAATTCCAATTCAAGTTAATTAATACACAGTATGCATGGATAACTTTTCCACATATGGACTGGCATTTCATTTTAATTATAATTATTAAATATATTTTACTTAATTCATAAAAAATAACTATCACCTAAAGTTTAGTTTTCCATTTGCTCTATACTATTATAGTACTATAACTATAGTTCTCTGTAATAGAGCAATATAATTAGTAATAACTAATGTATTAATAATACACGCAAGTAATATAAAGCTTTTAACAAAAATTAATTGGCTAGGCTAAAAAATAAATTGGTAATACAAGTTTAAGATGTTCCGCAAGGAACAACTTGACAACTGTAATAACTGTGACATAACGAAAAATTCTTACAAAACAATAAAAAAATGTGTTATGTTTACTAGTCAGTGTAACCAAGAATCGGATGCAGTTTAAATCAATCTAGTTTGGAGTTTTGCATTTCGAAATATAAAGAACCTATACAGACAGGTCCAGGCAAAGGTGTACAAGAAATTCGCTGATGAAATTGCGTTACGTAAAATTTTGCCTAATTGCGCGAGGCACATAGATTTTGTAAAATATTGAATTCTTCTTAAGCGATTTGCAAAACCCCAATCTATCAAATGTTATCACTGATAACATTGATAACTTATCAGCTTAATAAAAAAATGTAAATATGTGTGGTTCTACTACTTTAATAGGGGTGGTTCTAAGGTAAGATTTTTTTCAGGTTATATAAAAAATATATAAATAAGGGGTGGTTCTACCCCATTATTTAATTTAATTTAATTTTTTAATTTAATATTTAATATAAATACATACAAGTGCCACCTTAAGGTGGATATACAAGTCAACATGAAAATAAATACATATCATACATAAAATTACGTTTACATAAAATTACGTTTACATTTTTGTTAAAAATTTTCATCCTCTAAAAACTCATTTAAGGCGTAGTATGCCCTTTCCAAAAGTAATTTTTTAATTTTGATGTTAAATTCGCGCAAGCTTATACATTTATAGCCGTCTGGTAGCTTATTGTAAAGTTTTATTCCAATATATGTTACAGATTTTTCATATCTAGCTGTTTTGTGGGCAGGAACGCACAGTGCATTGCAGCTCCTTGTGTTATAATTATGATTATCAGAATTTTTATTATTATTATTATTATTATAATTTAGCTGACTGTAAACTAGACTATAATATACACTTAAGATACCCTTGAGGGGCAGTGTGGTTTTTAATTTGGAAATGGCATAGTACGCCTTATTTATTTTTTTTGAGATAAAGTCTATTTCATCTGCCCATCGTAGACTGCGGTCTAAATATATTCCCAGAAATTTTGTGCTGCGCGCCGGAAGATTATTTTTTCATTTATTCTTATTTCGAGTGAATCTACATTTGTGTTATTAAAATATAATAGTTCTGTTTTTTCCAAATTCAGGATAAGGGGTACGGATAGAATTTTTTAAGTATCAAATTCATATTTAGCGAGTCTCAAAACCCCCAAATATAAATTTATGTAAATATTAAACAAACTGTACTAATTTTAACACCTTATCCTTCTTGTACACTGTTGCCCGGACCTGTCTGTATACGTACTGTATATTTTATAATTTTTGCAATCCCCCATTTTTTTATAAAAAATATTACAGTCGTATACATCACATACGCGCGCCTGTTGGAAGATTAATGCGAACGTAATTATTATGACTGTTATTAGCATTAAATTCCATTCCAAAATATGCCAGTCTATACAACGAAACCCTAATTTTTCCCTGAGAATATTAATTAATAAATTAAAGGGCAATTTATTCCTGTTCCGTGCCATCATCCGGTGTGCATAATAAGAGGAATTTAAAGCCCGTTTAGAATGCGTTAATTATGAACGTCCATTAATTCTCGCCGAATGAGTTATGCGGAGGTAGATGATATAAAACACAAAGGCCGACGTACACTATTTAAGATTACCCAGTTTTATTTTAATTCATAGGAATTCACCAATTACGCGTTAGTTTTTAAGTAATCTACCAATCACAAGCACAGTTTCAATCTCGGTTTTAATTTTGAAAGAACAAAAATATAGAAACATCAATTTATTTATAGGTTAAAACTATTTAAAACTGTGTCTCTAATTACTAGAAAAATAAAAACTGACTTTTAGTTGGTGAATAGACAATTTTTATTTTCAAGATTTATAATATATATATATATATATATATATATATATATATATATATATATATAACGGTTTTAACATGTGGTGGTTTAGCTTGGGTTACACAATATTTTTTTTGCCGATTCAATGTTTGTTTTTTTAATTTTGACTTTGAATTGACCTTGATCCTTACGGACTCAGATTCAGCGACCTCAAAAACATATGTATGGTGGTTTAGCTAAAGTAGCAGATTTTTTTTTGTGGGGCTGTGTTATGTAACATTGCTAATGTCACAAAAAATGATTAATTTTTCTAATTAGGATGATTTTTCACAGAAATTGGGTTCTATATAAAATACTGTGAGCAGAGGTAGATAATATCGAGTAGAGAAGCTTCAGTCTGACCGAGAGAGATTGGTATCTGCGAGCGACGTCGCCAGTCTCCCCGTGCCCATTTGGTGCCCCCTGGCGCCTCGCCATGTACAGCTTCCCGGGGCTTTAATTCAAATACCCACAGGATTTTATACAACAATGTGTGCGCCCGAACATGCAAATTTATACAGAGTATTCAGTGAACAATGCAAAAACTACATACTTTATTTTCTTTGCTTTAAAATATAATGACTATATTTTTATATTTTAGTTAATTTATAGACCTTCTATCGTAGACATGATCGATATCACATTAATTAAAATTTAATGACATTTAATTTAACTCGAAAGTTTGCAAAGAATTATCATACGAATATAGCCAAATTTTATACAATTTCATTCCATATCTCAAGTATTGTTTAACAGTTAGTTTCAGATAGAGAAAAGCAAATCTATTGTAAGATTTGTTAAGACATAAATCTGGAATCACATGAATATATGAGGCGTATAGTGCAAGAGTGCCATCTCACTTTATGGAAATATCGAGATAATGGCTATTTAAATTTAATCAATTTTTTAATCTTTGATCTAGGACGCATTATCTTATTTAAGTTTTTTCTGTTAGGGTTTTTAGACTCAACCAACATTAAGGTAATGTATGACAAACAAATTTATTTTACTTTCTTTACTTTCGTAGAGAAAAAAATTGGTGGGTCACTATTGCACTAAACATTGTTTCATTTTGGGCCACTATTGCATTACGAACGAGATCTGACCTTCAATAACACGTTTTTTTTTTTGAGTAGATGTCAAGAAAGCGTTTCCAATAGACAGTTGTTTTATGAAACTAATTTATATGAGAAAAATATACATTTTCTGCAAGATCAACCTATGTAGGTACTGTAAGGAGGATAAATTTTAACATTTCATTCATTCATATTATTTGATTGAAGGTAACAGACATATTTAGGTTATTTTTACCTACCTTTTTTCATGTTTAGCATAATAATAACACACAAAAATATAACGAACACATTTCTTTGTTTGCTTTGACCGAGGTTTGAGGTTAAGATATGTTTGACTGGTAGCCTATACCTGTGGGCCACTAATAAAGCGATAATTTTAATAATGTAATAGTGCTTTAAATTCTTGTATCGTGCCAAAAAGAAAACTCTGTTATGCGAAATAGGTATAACAAACAAGTCTATTTTATTTTATTTTTGCATTACGCCATTGCAAAAATATGTCATGACCAATAACCTTAAAAATATATATTGACACATTTTTAACTAGAACAGAAATGGCATATCCGAAAAAGGTTAAAAACACGTTTGCAGATTTTCCGTTTTCCTCGATTGTCTCCACTCTTTTTCTTGACGGAAAAAATCACATTAAGGCACATAATAAAATGACCCTGGAACAAAATTGGCAGGATGAATCTGAGGGCGATGCACATGGTTCTCCTCATGAGGGTCTTTCGTATGAAAATAGCACTTGTCATTCGTACCTGTGATTTACATCAGTATGGTAATTTTACCCAACTTATACTTTTTTTATATAAATACTTTTTTTATACTGCAACGTTATTTGCTTAAAATAAATTATGATAAAACAATATTGATTATAAAAAACTACCATTATGTTAATTTTTATAGATTACATCTTAAAATCAATTAATATTATAGCAAACCATTAATAAATTCCTGGAATATATTTATAAAACACCTTTGGAACATCCCACAAAATGTTAAACTCAGGTAATTTTTTTAAGCTAGATAAAGATAAGTGTTTACAATTCATGGTAGGTACATATAGTTTGCTAAAATAGTTATCTTCCTAAGGGAACGTTCAAGTGCAAATTGTACCAAAATTCATACAGTTCTTACCCCGGTTCACGTGTTATTATAGATTATAGAGATTTCATATTTTGGCTACCCCTCCTAATAGGGGGTATGTTAGTGGGGGTAGCCAAAATAGAAAATCTCTACAGCCTTAAATAAGAACCGCGAGAACCAAGGTATGAAGTGTATGAATTTTGGTACGTTTTGCGTTACGTAATACTTAAACATTCCCTAATACACTAAGACAAATCAAATTAAAAAGGTGTAAAAACAAAAGTTTTAAAGATGTAAATCTTACACCTTTTAAAGGTGTAAAATGTATGTATGTAAATGTACATCAACATTGATGATTAAGCCTAAATGTAAAAAAAAACATATATATGTAAAAATACTTGTCAAGTGATGTGGTTTTTATCTAAAGTGTGTATTTTTACATTCATGCCAGTTGCAAAAATACACTTAAATGCAAGAAAGTGTATTTTTACATGCATACCACCTGCAACAATACACTCAAAGTGTAAGAACCACACTAAACATTTTTAAATAAAAAAAAAGATTTTGTTTTTTAATACTATGAGTGAATCCGGTATTCTTAGTATGTACTATGTATTGTATTTTTTGTATATGGCCCTCTGGGCTGGAATAAAGGATTATTATTATTATTATTATTATTATTATTTAGCTTATTCGGTTATTAACTATAATATTATATGCTGGGGTAAGGCTACAGAAATTGACCGAGTATTTAAATCACAAAAACGTATTGTTAGATTGATTTTTAATAAGCAATATAAAGACTCATGCAGAGGATTATTTAAAAGTAACAGATTACTTACAGTTTTTGGTGTTTTTATATTTAAATGTGTAGTATTTGCAAAGAGATATATAAACTCTTTTACAATTAACTCTGATGTTCACTGTTATAGTACCCGACATAGCAAAAGTTTAAGAATACCGAAACATAATCGTTCATTTTACAAAAAGTCACCAATTTACCGTTGTATTACGTTTTATAACAAATTACCCATTGAATTTCGTAATATATCTAATAATAACTTGTTCAAAAAGTTAGTAAAAGCTTATCTTATAGACAAGGAAATTTATTCCGTCAATGAATATTTGTCATGTTAATTGTATTCTAATTTTTATGTTTTTAACTTATTTATAACGCTACACTTACTTATATAATTTGTATTTTTTTTTTTGAATATAGTGCACCCAGTATAACAACATCACATACCTATAATAATTTGACGTTTGTTTTTTTTTGTTTTTTTATGTCTTTTGATTTCTTTTTTTTTTTTCGACAGATTATTTTTTATTGTACTATAGTACCAAATGTGAAACATATTGACTTGCCATAATGTACTTCGTGTATCCGATAATGGTGAATAAAGTTATTTATTTATATTTATTTATTTATTTTATTTATACCACTAAGCCTTTTCTGTTTTTTCTGTACACTATTAAACTCTTTGATATATTGACTTTAAATTATGATCACAGATTATAATCTTATAATAATTATCTGCCTAAAAAAAAATCTTTAATCCAGATTTCAAGTTTTTATGTTAATCTGTTTCTAAAATATTTTAGTGTAAAGTCAAACCGGAGAGGACTTGGTGGCATAATTAAACTATAGATTTTTGTATCCATACAAATGTAAATATACTTACACCCTTAGTGCAATATATACATCCAATCCATGCACGTGGATGTAAAAGTTTAAGTGTAAAGGATGTAACGGATTGTATTTTAGATCATATACACGGCGCCATTGCATTTGGTAAAATTGGGTTGGGGCAAGAGTGCAAATGTGAAAAATATTTTTGTAAAAATTTATATTTATAGTTATAGTTTTTGAGGTCGCTGAAACTAAATATAATAATGAAAAATACCACCTAGGGTGTTTTTTACAATATTTACTTAAAAAAAAAATATAGTTGTTTTTGAGGTCGCTGAAACTGAATCTCATAATTAAAATTTTCTAGATGGATCTAACTACAGTATAAGCTCGATATTGTGAACAATGCGTTTATGTGAACTAATCGGTTTTGTGAACACAGAATATTTTCTATTGACTTCTCTGTAATGTGAACATCAAAAACTCTCGTTAACATCAACAGAAAAAACTCTGTGTTCACAAAAACGAATAGTTCACATATATGCATGTTCACATTATCGAGCTTTTACTGTATTTTTAAATAATTATTTTTTTGTGAAAATTAGTAAACTCCGCGCAGAATCTATCTGAGTTGATGTTTATTTGTTTTTTGTTGTATGGTTGGTAGAACAAATTTAATTCCCTATGTAAAAGTATAAAGTATCAAGTTTCAAATTCATTGTCAATACAAAAAATATTTTGATGTTTCAAAAAAAAATCCAAATAATTATTAAAAAGCAAGAAGAAATTACAAGAAAAATCTTTAAAAATGAAACTAAAGTATCAATCTACAAATGTTTTGTTAAAAATTAATCAATATAATACACTGCTCAATAAGGGTTTCACAGTAAACGATGTGAATTTTTTTTTGGGAGAGTTAACAAAATACTGTTAATAATTTTATCTAAAAAACATAATTTAAGCTCAGGTAGGGTAAAATTTTATTTAATAGCATATTATAAATAAAAAAACTTACTTTTATTATAACTTTTAACAAATTTCCACTTTTTAAAAACTTTCTATAATTATTTATAAGACGTAACATGACAGTTATTTTAATCTAAATGTCAAAAATTATCAGAAGCACAATGCGTAATAAAAATATCACTAAAAGTCATTTTTAAACCACTAATCATAGCTTACTTGATCAATTTGTTACTCAGATAGATAATGCGCCGAGTTTATATTGGATTTGTTAAGGTTGCTGACACTAACACTTGTTGCTGCATTGGATTTGTTTTTTTCAAAATTGCTATATATTTTTAATTATTATTTTATTAAAAATATTTATTTATTATTATTCATTTAAAAAGATGGGATGTTCATTTGACCGCACGAAGCTCGTGTATCACAAAAGCGCTGATTAATGCAGGATGTGGTTGTAGAGTGAAAAATATAAATCCCTGTAATTAATATCGAGTGACATCCGTTTTATAATGAAAGTAATTTGTCAAATTTGGTAAAAAAATCTAAAACCCATCCATAAATAGGGTTCCATATTTTTCACTATTTAATGCTTATGTTTTCGCAACAGAATATCCTGCACCAAAATATCCGACGATAAAATTAACACGACAAAATATTGGTGCCTTAAATATCTAAACGACAAATGCGACGAAATATCCCTGACTAAATATTCGACCGTAAAATACCCCCGAAACAAAAAAATGTTTTTTTTGCATGACCAAGACTAAAACTTAATTTTACGCTTTTATTTTCGGGACTAAATTTGCCGTTTTTCTCCCAAGGGAATAAATATCACGGCAACCTTGATACTATTAAAATATTATACTTACTATGTACTTTGCTGGTTCAAAAATTAGGTTTGGTGATGTTTTGTAATAAATTAGAGATTCAAATAAATTTATTTGATTTTAACAAAGAAAACCTTTAAAAATAACATTGTTATAACTTAAAAAACAATTGAAATCGCGATAGCCATGAAACTGACTTTTCGCAATTTACAGGCATCTTGATTAAATTACGAAAATAAAACAACCGATTTTAGACGCGTGGTTTTTAATTTTAATTTTATCTACCTACCTAAATTATGTTTGGTCCTGCAGAAAATGTTGTATATACCTCAGGACTAAACGTGGCTGTTTTAGTCCCTTGCATTTCTGTTTCCCTCGCTCGCTACGCTCGCTCAGGAAACCCTCATGCAGCGGGACTAAAACAGCCAGTTTAGTCCCTTATATAAATAACTATTAATTCATAACGTTTAAAGAACTAAGTCAATTTGAACAAAAGTTAGATTCTCTTACTAATTGAATATAAAACGCAGTTTAATAAAAAATTATTAAATCATTGCAAATTAAAAAAACTTTCAAATAAAATTTAAAAAATTAAAATATTTTAAAAATGTATTTTTCAAAATGTTTATTTTTTTTGTATTTCTAGATTAATCGTCTTTTATTTTTATTTGATGAATAAAAGTATATTCTATAACTAGTATGGAATAGACAATATTCCGCGCGAGCGGAAAGTTTGCCATAAGAGCCGACAGGCGAGTATGACGTTCCCGCGAGCGCGGAATGACTATTCCATACGTGTTGCAGACTATACTTTTTCTTCGACTGCAAATATAAAACACTGTATGGCTTTAAACTGCCGACAAGGTTTTTTGTGACTCGACATTGCAAATGCAACAAAACATATTTTTAAATAAAGCAATTAATTTTAATTAAGAATTTTATCAAATCAGTACCTAAAAAAGATTTTTATTTAATTTTAGCACATATTTACAAATTATAATGCAAAAATTGAAGGTTATGTCAGATTTTTGTGACAGATATCAGGTTTAAATATTTGACAATAGATGTAGCAGTTTTAATTTTTTGAACTAAATTCATAAAAAACTGGTCAAATATTAAAAAAAACTAAAAAACTTTATGTAATTTTAAGGCAAAAGATGGCACTACATGTGCTCATTCTAACACTTGATACGGAATATTCATACCGTATCTAGAGCTAGAATGGATTCATTCTGTCTTTGAAAAGTGTGTGTATTTGCTTACATTCTAAGGCAGTCGTAGAAAAATGTAATTTTTGTTTAAATTGACCTATTTATTCAAAAGTTACGGCTGTCACGTGACCCTTTTTTGTCCGATATATTATTTTATTTTTGGTCTTAAATTAATATTTACATTATAATCAAAAACAAATTGTCTAAGAAAACTGGGTGTTTTTTAAAGTCCAACTAAAAGTGAATAGCGGCAAATCGTAAAAACGTGCGACAAAATATCCTAGCGACTGAGTATCCGGTGACAAACTATCCTAGTAACATAGTTTAATTGCCACAATTATATTTAATTAATTAAACTAATTATATTTAATTTCTTTTGTTTATTAGGCAGAATTAAACCAACAGAATCCCCAAAAAACTAATTTAGTTAAACCAAAAATAATCACTTACAAACCAACCCCAAACAAACCAGTCCACCATGCTAATATAATACAAAATTTTCTTACATATATTATGTCACCAGGATATTTCGTGGCCCGAATATTTTAACTTATGGATTTTTGCTCCAGTATATTTAGTAGTAACAGTTTGTCTTCGAAATATTTTGGACCGGGATATTTTATCGCGTTAATTTTTCAGCAGCTTTGTTTATTTTTCAGTATATTTTAGATCCGTATAATATATGTATAGTCGGGATAAATTATCGTGGTTATTTTGTCACCAGATTTTCTGTCGGTAAACCATATTTTAGACCCATAAACTTGCTATTATGTCTCCACGATATAATGTAGCTGGAAATTTTTGTCGGCCGGATATTTTAGTCCGGGATATTTTGTCCGCCAGATAATTTGTCATTCAAATATTTTCTGGACTGGATGTTTTTCGCTAGGATATTTTTTGCCAGAGTAAGTTTTTCTTCGAGATATTTTGGATAGGGGTATTTTGTGACGTTAATTATGTAGCAGCTATGTTTCTTTTCAGGATATTTTGGATCCGGATATTATATATTGTATAGGCGGGATAATTTATCGAGGTTATTTCGTCACCGGATATTCTGTCGGTAAACCATTATATTATTATTTTGGACGCTTTCAATTTCTATTATGTCTCCAGGATGTACTATAGCCGGGATGTTTTTCGGCCGCATATTTTAATACGCTATAGTTTGTGGCCGGATATTTTGTCATCTGAATATTTTGCGCTAGGATATTTTGTCGCTAGAGTAAGTTTTTCTTCGATATATATTGGACCGAGATATTTTGTGTCGTTAATTTTGTGGCAACTATGTTTTTTCAGGATATTTTGGATCCGGACATTATATAGCCGGGATAATTTATCGGGGTTATTTTGTCACCAGATATTCTGTCGGTAAACCATATTTTGGATGCTTTCAATTTCTATTATTCCTGGAGACGGATATACTATAGCCGGGATGTTTTGTCGGCCGCATATTTTAATCCGGGATAGTTTGTGGCCGGATATTTTGTCATCTGAATATTTAGTCGTCCGGTTGTGTTGCGCCAGAGTAAGATTTTCTTCTAGGTTTTGGTCCGGGATATTTTGTGGCCGTTACATTTTGTAGCTATGTTTTTGTCCGAATATTTTGGATCCGGATTTTATATCGCCGGTATAATTAATCGGGGTTATTTTGTAACCGGATATTCTGTCGGTAAACCATTTGTTAGACCCTTCAAATTGCGAGATGTCATTTATAAATGGCCCTCACGTACAACATCAGGTCCGAAACCCTAATAATGGATGTGGTCGTGTGACAGGTATTAAAACCTATTGGATAAATGTAGATCTGATTGTGTTAAATCACTTGGTGTGAATCAACCCGGTAGTCGGTATAAATTAGGGTGGAGCATTTTTAAATCTTCGATGAAATTTTCCAGTTATAATTTTTTTTATTATTATTATTTTTTTTTTTTAATTTTAAAATTTATTTTTTAAGGAACTATTATACATAATACATAATATTAAATAATTCTTCTTGTTGTTTTTCTTCAGTTTCTCCTACATTTTTTTTTTCAATTTATTCTTCGGCTTTTTATTCTTCTTTAGTTTCTTACTCTTCCTTAGTTTCTTCTTCTTCAGTTCCTTCTATATTTTCTCCTGCAGTTTGTTCTACAGCTTTCTCCTTCAGTTTCTTCTTCGTAATTTTTTTTTCAGTTTCTTCTTGTTTGATTTCTTCTTCAGTTCCATCAGTCATTTTTTTTTTCAATATCTTATTCTTAAAACAAATATACTTTTAGGAAAAATCAATAAATAAATATATCTATATAAGAATATATACTTGTATATACATTAACTTCTTATCTATAGAGGTAGACTCAATGTTTGTTCTCAATGTATGTTTCCTATTCGTAAAACTGATTTTAAGCAAATAGTTCTTATTTAGAATTGTAACTTAATTTTTTTGTTTATTTGCCGCCCTTATTCACGTTCTGAAATGCACATTGCCCCGACGAACTGTGTTCTAACTCAATTCTCAATTATTTATTTATTTATTACAATATTAACAGTACATATTGAATTGTTTTATGTTTAATAAACTATCAATAAATTAAAATGCTGACCAATGAAATATCAGATTTATTTTTTATGTTTTAGTTCATTGTTTAAATTCCTAATTAGTTAATTTAGTTATAGCTTAAACCAGTATTATAGTTTAGGTTAAATTAACACCAGAAGAATGTAAAGAGATTTAACTAAAAACAAACTCTACCCTCATACCCTCAAACGCGGGAAAGCTGTAACTGGTAAATGTATATTACATCGATAAGTACTAATATAAATAAAAAAAGTTTTTTACCACTCTCAAGTACATAATTTGTATGGATAGTTACTATACGGGGTGGGCGTTTTATGGCAGACAGCTGACGGAGAGTCCTGGACGCATTAGCATTGGTCTCGACCTGCTGGGCACAGGTGGGTACTCATTTGTATGGTCGGAACATAAATCGGAGGGTTCAGATTTCCTTTCTAAAATACTACTTACCAATTCTGAATTAATTCACCTGCTTTTTAATGACCTACCCGAAACTTTATTAATCTCGGAGGTAGAGATTTACAATTAATAATTGCGAAGTAGTTTACATGATGTAGAATCCATACAATTATTTAATGATTTATGATAGATTTAGGATATTGATATATTCTATTGTTTATCGTGTATAAGTTATAGGGGAACAGGGGGCACAGTGAGTCATTGGGCACAATGAATCGTTGACTATAACTCTACCAATATTAGTTTTAGAAACGCCGCTTTCTAATGGCGCTCTAAGAAGACGTTTCTCTAGATAAAGGGTAAGTTTCCGGCAAACCTGCGTGACGTGAGTTAAAGCGAAGAGGTGGCTGCATAAAAATAAGTATAGAAGTATTTTTTTTGTTAATCTGTTAATTAGGTATATTTGTACTACTTTTACGTAAATTCCAGTGTAATTTTTATATTCTTTATTAACTCTTAAATAAGTGTGTTTACACAATTTTATTATATATTTGGTATATTTCTTTATGTCCACTTTGAACTGGTCTGGTTACTGGGGGGACACAGTGAGTCAAAGACCGATTGGATACAGTGGCTCATGATCCACTGTGCCCCAACTGTGATTAAATGTTCCTGTATATTTATAATTAAAATTATTGTAGGTATTTTGCTTTCCCATTTTGAAATTTTTTTACGTTTTATGAAGTTTTATGTCAATATAAATCAATTTCAAGCAAAAAAAATTGTTGGTCGATTGGTCGATCTGTCCGGGAAATCTCGTTGGCACGATAACTTAAGAAGGCTTAAAGCTAGAGACTTTGGCATACAGGTATGTTACCAAAAGTTCTCGCTCGGGATTGTTTTTGGTGAACAATATTTTTTTACAAAAATTTGAAAATTTCATTATAGGGGTTTTTAAGATTGCTGAAATCGAATCTAATAATAAAAACATTCTTCTCCACCCCCGCAGGGGTGAGAGGGTAAATATTTTAAAATATTTTTCATATTTTCGTGAAAAATGAATATGTTGCTAAAACTAAATCTTGAAATAATTTTTTTCCAAATCCACCCCCTTAGGGGTGGTGATGATTTTTTTGAAAATTGGTTTATAGGGGTTTTTGACGATGCTGAAAGTCCAAAAGTCCAAAACGTCAACAATGTATATATTTTACATTGTTTTTCAGGGTCTTGATTTACGTTAGTATAGTTTGACTTTTGTTTTTTTTTTCTTACTTAAGAGTTTCATTTTCAAGGTTTTGATTTACCTACATTAATTAATTTTAAGTTTTGTTTTTTGTTACCAAAGAGTTTTATTTAAGTTTATTTAACTATGTATGTATCTAAAATAAACATTTTTTTAAATTAATAAATTGACTTAATTTATTTAAATATCACGATTAACTGTACCCCATACTGACTCACTGTAACCCTTGCAGTGATTCACTGTACCCCGTACTGGGGACTCAGTGAATCAAATGACATACTGTCAAAAAAGTACTTGTACAAAATCATGGTCTATTCATTTTTAATTTAAACCTGCAAATTATGTTAGCTTAAAGATCAAAGAAACGTGGTATGAAAAAAAATCTGAGTTATTGTCAAAACTTTTAAAAATATGCGCTCTGAAAAAGTAAGTGACTCACTGTGCCCCCTGTTCCCCTATCTTATATTATTAGGGTGTGTCAAAAAATCCCGAGATTCCGAATCGAAAAGATTCTCTGGCTCAAAAGTTGCTCCTTGGTAAAAAACGGTGGCCACTCAAAAATGAGCCAAATCGATTAATGTTTAGAGGTAGCACAAAGCGCTCAAACTTAAAAAAAAAAATCGGTACCTGTTTTTCGGATAAAAACTAATTTTGTATAAAATTGAGGAAATTAAAAAAAATACTAGTTGGGAGAAACTAAAAAATATATATCCCCCCTCCCCTTAAGTTAGAACAATTATATATTAGTATACAAGCATATATACATGTTAACCTACCTGCGTATACAGAATACATTATTTGTTTTCGCAACTCGGGTAAAAAAAATCAATTCAAAACCGGGTGGATTTTCTGTTTTTTGCCTAAAACTTTTTCCGGTGTACTTTTTTGAATTTTTCTTATTGGAATATACTTTTTTATGAAAAAATACACAAAAATTTTTGTATGGTGTAACATAGCAGGATTAACCATTTTAAAGATAAATGCATTTAAAAGTAAATTTTACGCATCAAGAACCAAAAATAAAAAATAAAAAAATTATAAAGCCAAAAACAAAGATTTTTACAATCGAGTACAATACAAATATCATTATTAGGATTTAGTAATCTTGGTTAATCCAAGTTTCTTACGACTGCATAGAAAATAAACCTTTTGCAGCAAGTTTTGTATTCTTTTTTCTATAGAAAAATACCAGCCTGTTTTTCAACAGAAAGAAAAGGCCTGGGCTCTAGGGAGCCCCGATGGAAGGGTCCCGTTGATAGAAAATCTGTTTAATGTTGATAGAGAAAATTAGGTAATTACATTTCTGCCCTCCTAAAGAGGAACGCGGCATTTACATCTCACACATACGGTTTTCGAGCTTAGTATTATTTTACTACGGAGAATAACGGTAAGTACCTATCCTAAGGAAATCAGCGGTAAGTACACCGAAGAATTTACCTGCCGCGTTCTTTCTATGTAAAATTTTGCTTTGAAAAGAGAAACAGGATAAAGCAAATACAAAAGAAAGCAAATTTATGGGTAACATTTTTTAACACATTTCTAATTATAAGTAATTTTGACAAATATTGTCAACATGACAACGGCTTTGTTTGTATTGTAATTATTGAATTTACGCAACTAAATTTTCAATCTTGTTTTTTTTTCGGATTCAACTGTACACAAGGCACTGTAAATGAAAATATGGTAATTTCACAGAAAATAAAGTAGATCATATGTTACCAGCAAAGAAAGTGGTAAATAAATCAGTACTGTAAATTCACTGTTAGGGAAGGTTCAAGTATTACGTAACGCAAATTGTACCCAAATTCATACACTTCATACCCCGGATCTCGCGTTATTATAGATTATAGAGATTTCATATTTTGGCTACCCCCCCCCCCTAATAGGGGGTATGTTAGGGGGGGTAGCCGAAATATGAAATCTCTACAGCCTTGAATAACGCGAGAACCGAGGTATGAAGTGTATGAACTTTGGTACATTTTGCGTTACGTAATACTTGAACTTTCTCTTATCTGTAAAAATGTGGTAATTTTACTGCTATCTTTTGTAGAATGTAAGTTAGAATGATGGTAATTTCTGGACTGTCTGTAAAAGTGCCGGGTTTTTGGATCACATGCATGAATTTTAATGCAAAATTATTGTACGGACAGGAAAAGAGCTGAGATTTTACTAAACCGAGTAATATCGAGGTTAATTTAATAAATATTGTAAAATCACATTCTGATATGGTGAATTTGCTTTAATTAAACTACTGAAAGATTGACGGACAAATTTAGAGTGTAGGTTCTTAATTCTAAAATATAAGTGTTAACATTAATTTCATGCATATCTTTATTTAAGTAATATTTTGGTGTGAGGTAAGGTTTTATATTTTAAGTACTTCAGTATCTTGATATAAAGTATGATCTAAACGATCTCGGATCTAAACAAACAGTGGTGTTAATCAGCTACTAGCCAAATTGTTATTTTTATTAAATAGACAGAAAATAATTAAATGGTCACGAAGCTCTCTAGTATAAAATTATGACAATTTTTTCTAAGATAACTTAAAAGGTTATAATTTTATGATATATAACCTGTTTTGTTCGATTTAGAGTTTCTGCCAACTTTTCTTGAATCTTGTCCCTACGTGCAGCTCTATAATTTTGTAGTAAAATTAACATTTATATCAAATTTAATTAATTAACCAAATCTCATATCACCTGCTATTATATAACCTTCTGAATATTTGACAAGTTATGTATAAAATTACATAAATTACATTTTGACTGAATATATTATCAAATTTATTATTAAACATTTGTACGATTTATTTATGGCTTTTTAAAATATACTTTTAGTAACATTTTATTTTAATATATTTTTTATCATGTTCATAAAATATTATTTATTGTAAAAATAAAAATTATAGTGGATGCATTCAACCTACATACTTATGTTTCATAACTTATGTAGTGTACAAACAAGCAAATAAAAAACCGAGGCAATCCCAACGAACTAATAAATCTTCTCTCTAGAATACGCATACCGTTAATATAAAGTATCGCCAACATCTCGGTTTGTTTGTAAACAAATGGTAGGTATATTCAGGCCTGAACAATAACAGTTACCAGTAACTGTTATTGTTGTCTCTGTTAGAACAAAGCTGTGCGAGTAATACAGACAAATGTATTTTAGCTACGTTTTTGTCAGTTTTTACAAATGAAATGCCTATTCTAGAGAGAAGAGTTATTAGTTCGTTGGGCAATCCAGACCTTCTTCACTGCGGATATTACTTAAAAACAAAATAAATTGGTTGATAAAATGGCCAAAGTAGCTAAAACCTAAAATAGTAAACGAAGAAAAAAGAAGCAGTTAATACTTTTTTAAATTTTATATTATCTTCAATCTTAAAATTTAAATATACGGATATATATCCGCATATTGTATAATATTATAAGCATCAGTTAATGGAATAATTTTAGTTAATTAATTTATCTTCGATATTTTAATTAATTCATGCCATACCTGCATTATTATCCTTAACTTAAATACTAAGTGGTAAGATAGCATGCATAAACTAACTATATTTTGTATTGCATGTCTATAAGAATGCTAATAAACTTAGGCCTATTTAAATAAATTAAATTAATTTTAGGTGTGTTATTAATAAGTGCATTCGGTAGTTTTGTTAATTAATAGTACATAAATACTTATAAAATATTATACATTTTAACATAAATAATTTTCAATTACAAATTTAATTAAAACAAGCCGTGAAGTTACATAATGCTTCTTATTCTATAGTATACTATACTATAATCCTCCAAGTTGAAAGTAGCTTTTAAGCTTAAAAACTTAATTAAATTGTATTGGGATATTTCTATTTTTTAAGTGGCGCTAATATTAGTCCCCATAACTTTTTTATTTTTATAGGGATTATTTTCTAATTCAATAGGGCAAGATTTATTTTTGCTGAAAATTTAAAGTCGGTTGACTTATTCTTTCTTGAGTTATCTTGACAGTAAAAACACGGGACATACGGACGGACAGAAGGACAGATGGATGGACTGATAGACGGACAGACGGACAGACGGACAGACGGACAGACGGAAAGACGGACAGACGGACAGACGGACAGACGGACAGACGGACAGACGGACAGACGGACAGACGGACAGACGGACAGACGGACAGACGGACAGACGGACAGACGGACAGACGGACAGACGGACAGACGGACAGACGGACAGACGGACAGACGGACAGACGGACAGACGGACAGACGGACAGACGGACAGACGGACAGACGGACAGACGGACAGACGGACAGACGGACAGACGGACAGACGGACAGACGGACAGACGGACAGACGGACAGACGGACAGACGGACAGACGGACAGACGGACAGACGGACAGACGGACAGACGGACAGACGGACAGACGGACAGACGGACAGACGGACAGACGGACAGACGGACAGACGGACAGACGGACAGACGGACAGACGGACAGACGGACAGACGGACAGACGGACAGACGGACAGACGGACAGACGGACAGACCGACAGACGGACGGACATTTTTTTAAAAAGTTATTAAGAATTTTACATAAAAAAAAAATCATTTTGTACAAAATTTTTTTTTCAGGTTCCAAACATAGAGAAGGAAAAAGGACTAAAAGTCCAGCCAGCGAAATGACGTGACGCAATTTATCGGACCTTGCACAGTACGCATCTCTGTCAGCTATGAAATACTTTCGGTCCTAAAACAATTCGTCAACCCAGTATTCATTTGTCGTATCTCCAAAAATCCTCCAGTAAAAACCTTAAAATGTCCGAAAATAGAGATGTGGCGAACCAATCCTGGGGTGACGAATTATTAGTAGTATGTTTATGCTGTCAGATCGTCGTTTGTTTGGACTTTTGTTAATTTTTCGACTTCTACTGTGTTTTAATTGTTTTTTTTTTGCTGCATTTGTTTGCAACTTTAAACATGACCTGGTGTACTCAAAGTAGGTGTAAAAAATCCCGAAATTCAAACACACAACGAAAAATTCTTATAAAATAATTTAAAAAAACTACTTCGTAGATATTTATTGTCTTTTGTTGCATTTTTTACAATTTTTATTCGACACGTAAAACTAAGGTTAAAAATTACTTGTCAAAAACAACAATAATAGTAAGCATGAGCAAGTTTATCGCAGATGCGCAAGGCACATTTATCACACTTTTCCGCAACGGCTTTGGATGTCTTTTCTTGTCTATGGTTCCAAAGTAATTGTATAATACTAATAATAAGAAAAAGTAAAGGTAATTGAAAATTAAAAGCATAGAGTAAATTAGGTTTTTGTTGACTAAACTCGTAAAAGAAAGTAAATTATATTTAGTCATTCGTCATGCTAATGCATGGAATTATCTTCGCAAGTTTCGAATAAAACTTTAATTAAATTAAAATTTTAAATTTGGGTTTGTGACAGTACACTGTGTTGAAATAATAAAACAACTTGACTGAGTAATCAGTGTATTAATTTAAAAATCTTCGCCTAGCGCTTTCGTTATTAAAACATCATCAGGGCAAGGCCCTAAAAATAAGTTTTTATAAGAAAATTTTAACATTTTTCGAAATTATGAAATTTGAAAAGGTTTATGAAAACTACATCAATACAATAGTTGAACATATATGTATATAACTAACAATTTACATTAACAATTTACATTACACATTAAATATTAAAACTAAATCTTAAAAGTACGTAGATGCATGTCATTTAAAGAAGTGAGGTTATGTTGTCAGGGATCGCGAATTTTGTTGGGTAAGAATAAGAAAAAAGAAGAAGAAGAGGAAGTATAAATGAGGGATGGTTAAATTAAATTTTTGAACATGGGGTTGGATTTTTTGTTTAAATTGAGCTGCTTATTTAAACAAAGATCCTGATTATGCTTTGTGGCCAGGAGTATTTCGAGGTCCTCATAAAAGTCTAATTTTGGGTCATTTCTATAAGTTACAATGTGATGCAAGAGTTTTAAATCATTGTTGAGGTCAATTGTGTGATTGTTATATTTTAAATGGTGACTTATTGTGGAAGTTTTAGGACGGTCGATATGCTCCTGCCCACGGACACGAATTTGGCGAATGCTTTGGCCTATGTAAAATTGTTGACAGTTAATTAACTTTAATTCTTAGAAGAAAATTATATAAGAATAAAAGTCCGTGTGAAAAAGTTGGCTATGTTTGAGGCTAACCAATTTTAATAACTACGCCTTGATTATAAAGTCGATTTTTTTGAGAAAACTGTTAGTGTAGCAGTTAAAGGAGGAGTACTTGATAAATTAAAATTACTGAAGTTTGATAGAGTTTTACAAAAAGCCCCTCGGATTATTAAATAGATTTGAACTGAATTTTCTATTATTCTATAAAAAATACACTATAGTGTATATAATAAGTATACTTATTTTAATTTATATGAAGGTTCCAAGTGAAACCTCAAATGTACATGTACAGGTATTTTAATAAAGGATGTTTAGTTACGAAACTAAATTTATTTATTTAATTTATTTATTTATTTATTGATTGATTGATCTTAACACATAGTCATGGAGAGTCCCAAATAAGCTTGTGGCTTGTGTTAGGGGCTCTCCATTAATTTTTTTACAATATTTCCAAATAGTATATTTTTAGGTTACAATAATTTCATCTGCAAACCTCATCCTTTCGGCTTCCCTCCATTTCTACATAAAGCTCTTTCCTTATGTATCATTCCAGCAATCCATTTCTCAATAATCTGATTATATTAACAGTACAATTTTGAATTTTTAAATTATTAGAATAGTATATTCTATTCCATACGTGTTGTAGAATATACTTTTTCTTCGACTGCAAATATGAAACACTGTATGGGTTTAAACTGCGGACAAGGTTAAAAACAATGTTTTTTGTGACTCGACATTGTAAATGCAGCAAAACACATGTTTTTAAATAAAGCAATTAATGTTATTAAATAATTTTATCAAATCGGTACTTAAAAAAGTTTTTTATTTAATTTTAGCACATATTTACAAATTATAATGCAAAAATTGAAGATTATGTCAGATTGTTGTGAAAGATATCAGGTTTAAATATTTAACAATAGATGGACCAGTTTTAATTTTTTGAACTAAATT
This sequence comes from Brachypterus glaber, assembly GCA_958510825.1. Classification (NCBI taxonomy): domain Eukaryota; kingdom Metazoa; phylum Arthropoda; class Insecta; order Coleoptera; family Kateretidae; genus Brachypterus; species Brachypterus glaber. The sequence continues at coordinate 12,085,755 of OY294044.1, read as the reverse complement.
GATAAAAAACTGATCAAATATTAAGAAAAACTAATAAACTTTATGTAATTTTAACACAAAACTTTAAATTGCATTAAATTATTGAATAAGTCATGGTATAATAAATATATTTTTGCTAATTTTGCTACAGTTTACTTTTATAAACAAGAGATGACACTACATGTGCTCATTCTAACACTTGATACGGAATATTCATACCGTATCTAGAGCAAGAATGATTCATTCTGTGTTTGAAAAGTGTGTGTATTTGCTTAGATTCTAAAGCAGTGGTAGAAAAATATATTTTTGTGTATAAATACTCATTTATTAAACAAAGTGAATGAAAATATATTAAATCTAATAATAAACCTAACAAAAGGTTAATGGATCAACTAACAGTATGGGTTTAGTTCAACAGAAAAACGATTTATTAAGCTATATCATTTATTTTCAGCATTAAATAAAATATACGATTAATCTTTTTGTTTCAAAATACTATGTACAGAAACTAAACTGGTGGTTAAGGTTACGATTATACAGGCAATTTATATTCATAGGCCTCAAGATTTGCTGACAAATCCTAACTTAATTATAGCTGGCAGTTCTTCGCTAAAATTTTGGACCGCTTTATAACAATGTACTTCCGAAAGAAAAGGTAACGCTTATCATTATGGCCTAACGTAATATAGAGGGGGCGAAATTCAGCTCTTGCTTGATGAAACAGACCATACTACTATAATATGGTCTGTTTCTTCAAGCACGATAGTAAATTAAAAATCGCACAGTGAATATTTTCAAAACAGATTCGAATATTGGATGTGCAAATATACTGCATAGTTTATTTTATAAAAAACAACTATATTCTATACACAAACTTATACTATTCAAATCTATTTTAAAAATATTTACTGTGCGATTTTTAATTTACTACCTTGCTCGAAAAAAACAGAGCATAGTAGTACTATGGTCCTATTCAAACCTGTTGTAAAAATATTTACTGTGAGGTTTTTATTTACTATCTTGCTGGAAAAAACGGATCATAGTACTACTATGGTCTGTTTTTTCAAGCAAGATAGTAAATTAAAAATCGCACAGTAAATATTTTATAACAGGTTTGCGCAGCATATTTGCACATCCAATATTCAAATCTGTTTTGAAAATATTCACTGTGCGATTTTTAAGATTAATTAATAGTAAAATTAATTTCAAATATGTTTATATATGGGTACTTGAGTGAAAAAGTCATAGGCATCCCAGATTCCTAGACCAGATTCCTAGAGGACATTTAATATCATTGAAACGAATGTTTAATAGGGGTATTATTATAACCTAAAGATTTTCTTCTTCTTAATTTTCAAAATAATCTATAATTTACGTTTTAAAGAATCCATTTTCCCTTGTTTAAGATTTCCTTCATTCCGGTTTGTAATAAATTTAGACTGGTTTGTAGATAAATAAAATAAATAATTTAAAATGTGTTTATATTTGAAAAACATTGTATACTTAAAACTAAAATTAAATAAAGAAATAAAAACTGAAACATTTAACTCTATGGCTTAACCAACTTTTTGTCATGTCTCTTGGTTTAGAAAGTTTTAGTTTAAAATCTAACAGGTAAAGGATATACAGGATATAACCATTGGTGGATTTTGTTTACAAATTTAGGGGGGTGGTATCCTTTTATTTTAGAAAGCAAATATTTTTTTAGGCACCCTCTTTCGACAGATTTACCCAAACACCCCCTCAAAAATATTGCCTTCAAAGAGCAGCTTGGAACCACTTCTGATGAAAGATTAAAGTACACAAAATTTCGGACCGTTTTGTAACAAGATAAGCTAACCATCTACTTATGTACAAGTATAGAATTTAATGCGTCAAAGGCAATAGGGGAGACACCGCATGTTAAATAGGGCCAAAGCTTTTATACAGGCCTTGTGACATAAAGAAAATGAGATACGGTCCAAAGAACAAAGCTCTAATTGAGAATTCATTTTTAAAAGTGTTCTCCTTGGAGGAAGTGACACTCATCTACACCACTGCCTTCCTTCTAAAAACTGCCATATCTTTAAATGGAAATGGTTGCTGACCTATAATTATAATTTGCAACTAACTGTAACATTCTACGCAGCAGTGGTGAAAAAGGTAATGTATTAAATTTTATGACGCGGAATTTTTAGAAATTCAAATACTAATTATTATGTTAAAAGTGCAGTTGAACTTTACTTTCTATTATTTAATAGTTATTTATATACCAAGGGACTAAACTCGCTACGCTCGCTCAGGAAACACTAATGCAGCGGGACTAAAACAGCCGAGTTTAGTCCTGAGGTATATACACTATTTTTTGCAGGACCAAACATAATTTAGGTAGGTAGATAAAATTAAAATTAAAAACCACGCATCTAAAATCGGTTGTTTTATTTTCGTAATTTAATCAAGATGCCTGTAAATTGCTATGTATAAATTGTTATAACAATGTTATTTTTAAAGGTTTTCTTTGTTAAAATCAAATAAATTGGTTTGAATCGCTAATTTATTACAAAACACCACCAAACCTAATTTTTGAACAAGCAAAGCACATAGTAAGTATAATATTTTAATATTATCAAGGTTGCCGTGATTTTTATTCCCTAGGGAGAAAAACGGCAAGTTTAGTCCCGAAAATGCAAGCGTAAAATTAGGTTTTAGTCTTGGTCGTGCAAAAAAAATATTATTTCCATTGATTCATAAGGCATTAAGATCAAACTTACTATAAAAGCTCTAAATTGCTTATGAACTTTGCAGTTAAAATCGAAAAATCGAAGTAAGAATATATAAAACTAGGTTTTACATTTCTATTACTTATAAATGCACCTTAATTACAAGGAATTGTCTTGTAAAAATTGACTAAAAAACCGTTGGCATGCATTCTTCTTTTACGCTCCACCCGTTATTGAATCTTGCCGAACAATCAATTTTTAATCATTTTCTCGACATGTCGGTCCTTATAACTTGTCCAATTTCAAATGAACGCATAAAATAAAATTTTATATGCAACTCCAGAAGTAACTGTTTTTGCCTCCATTCCAGGGGAGGAAAAAACTTTTTTTTTTGTGATAACCTACCTAGTATTGATCCGTGGCGTGACGTTAGCCACGATTGATCGCATGCCAATTTTTTTTGCTTAATTAAAAATTACTTTAAATTTCCTACAAAACATTTAGTTTTCCTATTTTGAAAATTTTGTTTTCTCGTTAAGCTATTTATTGTCACCTATCTGGAAAGGGTATCCATTTCAGCTTGTTTTTATTATAATTCAATAATTCTTTAAATTGATTTCGTTTATTTTTAATTAAATAGTTTTTTAGTTCTGTCATAAATAATAACTGTTGCCCTGCAAAATTAATTAAGATAACTTTCCTCGTTACAAATAGACATGATCGGTTATAACCGATATGTAATAAATTACAAAAAGTTATTACAAAAATGTCACTAGCAGATAAGAGTGTTTTTACTGGCATGGCAGAAAAGCCCTCAATGTTTGAAATTGCACTCTACTGCGAGATCTCTGCTGAAAATTTAATAAAGGCCAGGAAGCCTATCAAAGTTCCATTGATTGTCAAACTGGGGGAAAGCGTGCATTTGAATATGTATATTGAAATATACGTTTGATATTGAATAATAAAATTTATGTACAAAATATTCAGAAAAGTAAATGTGTATTTCAGTAACAAAACTTCAAAACAAACAACGATAAATCGTAAACAATTTAATGAAATATTAAAATGTACTTATTTTTTTAAGTTCACAACCAAGTAATCAACATTACTTTGGTTCACAATAATTCGTTTTTTCTTCTTCAAGCGTACTAAAATGTTCATATTTTATAACTGAACACACTTGAAAAAATGAATTCATTGTTGTACGCCGTAAAAAAAAGTTATTTAGCAAAACCACCACTGGCGGCAGCACTCTTTGACTTTGATGACAGCCATACTTCAAACTTGTGTGTTTATTATGTAAACAGGTGGTTGACTCTAGATTCTGTGCAAAAATCTTGTGTGAAATTGATTAAAAATGATTGAAGAAGAATATATGGTTTATACATCTACAAATCTCTCCTAAATTGCAAATGCTACATTAGACAAGTTACCATCGAAATCGCAAAAAGTGTACGATTTACCCTACGAAAAAAATTTAAACTGAGCTAAGGAAGGTTTAAGTTTATTTCGAAAAGGTTTTATTGGCATATTTTTATAAAGAAAACATACTTTATTACTGAATAAATTAAAGTCAAAAATTAATATTTTAAAAAAAATATATAGGTTGCTTGAAGAAAAAATAGTATGTTTCACTCAGAGGAAAAGTGCCTTTTTTACTCGTCTGTAGTTTCCGGACTCCGCTTCGCGTCGTACGTAAATTCTACAGACTAGTAAAAAAAAGCTTCACTTTTCCTCTTAGTAAAACAATTGTTTGCCTTATAAGCTTAGTTTCTTCATATGAGTGTACACTGAGTATCAGACACCGTGTCTCTAATTTTCGGTATAGTACTTGCTTTTAAGAGGTTACTCTTCATTTATCTTTTAAAATTATGTTTTTTGTATGTTATTTTGTATGTTATCTTTTCTCCAAATAAATATTTATGTTTTCTAAATGATCTGATTTTGAATTATATGATATAAGTAAGTCAAAACATAAGTTATATCACCAATCATAATATGATGGGCTAATTTATAATATAGTAATGTGTAAATTCGTAATATGTAACATTTGTAATAATGTTACGAATATTACATACTATAAATTTACATAGTAATATATAACTATATTACGAATTTACATAGTAATATATTATAGTAAGTTCGGGTAATATAATAATAATAATAATAATAATAATAATGTTTATTCAAAAAAGGTAATAAATACATAAGATTAGAAGAAATGAATTAAATAAACCGACAAATCACAAGGTAAATTACCTGACCGTGATGTATATACATATATAAGAATACTTAAAGGTTACATAAACGTTACATACAATACAAATATTACTTATAACTAACACTAAAAGGGTTAAAAAAAGGTTAAAGATAATCAATATATAAGAGAAGATGGAATATAGAAGAACCGTAATATTAAAATTAAAATAAATAAACTAAAAAAAAAACATTAAATGCCTAATCTTTTAAATAATTCACCTAATTGTTTTTAATGTCAATCAAAGCACGCACCGCAGCTCGATCAGAATTTAAGATATATTGTTTAAGTTCATATCTAAATCTGTTTTTGCTAAGGGATTTTATTAGCTCTGGGAGGTGGTTAAAGCATCTAGAGCTTAAAAATACCCAACTTCGCTGACCTGAGGTAGTATTCATTTTTAAAGTTTTTAACAAATTGTTTTGACGCGTATGATAGTTATGACTTGTATGGGATTCTAACAAAAAAGATTCGTATGCACATCTGAAAAAGAAAAGTTGCTTTACATCTAGTACTCTACATTCACTAAAAAGTAAGTTGGACGATTCCAGCGGACCAACACCAAGAATAATTTTTTAAAATTTCTTTTGAATAATTTCTAAGTCACCTATATGTGTATCCAAGGCACCACCCCAAGCAATGATTCCGTAGCTCAGATGACTTTCAACTAGTGCTAGATAAATATTTTTCAGCTGATTATAAGGGAGGTATTTTTTTAATTGTTTAAAAGTAAATAAAATTTGTCTTAATTTTCTAACTGTGTTTTTAACGTGTTCATCCCACTTAAGATGGCAATCAAGTGTAATTCCTAAATACTTAATGTTATAAACACAAGATATTTCCTGATCTGTTCCAATTTTTATGGATGTGTAGTTTGGTAGTCCCGGAAGGTACAGAGAAAAAGGTATAAACTTTGTTTTTTTAACATTAATAGTTAAAAGCTTGAAATCAAACCAATCTTTAAATAGTAATAAATCTTGTTCAATAAGGTTTTTTAGAGCCTGCCAAGATATAGACTTGTAAAATACCGCCGTATCGTCTGCGTATGAAAATATTTTGCCCTTAGATAGGATTTCAAATATTGAATTTATATACAATATAAATAATATCGGGCCTAATACTGTACCCTGCGGGACCCCAAACCCGACTTTTTTCAGATCACTATAAGTGCCATTGACAAATGCTTTTTGTTGCCTATTTGTTAAATAACTCGAAATTAATTTTAAAATATTATTACGAAAGCCTAGCCTTTCAAGTGTACTTATAAGTTTTTTATGGCATACAGTGTCAAAGGCTTTTTGAAGATCGAACAAAACTACTATGCATTTTAGCTTGTTGTCAATGGCCTTATATATGTGTGAAGTTAAGTATGGAATACCATTTTTGTTTTTCAACATATTATGAGATGGAAAGTAGTTTTTACTCCCAAATTTTAGAATTAAATTGCCTATAGTATTGGTAATCACTAGACCCAATAAGTTTTGCCTTTAAACAAAATGTATTTCAATAAAAAAATTAAAAATTCAAATAAGCAAATTTAGGTGCCCAACAAAAGTGGCGGTTAATATGAGATACATAGGTAGGGTAATATGGGATAGACCTGATACATAGGTGTAAAATAAATACATAGGTATAGGATAAAATAAATCAAACTTAAGTTTTTCAAGAGTTATTTATTGAACGGTATTGAACAATTGAACTTTTTATTTGCAAAAGTCACATCCAAATACATCCCCTTCAGACATAATACCTGAAAAGAAAACTATTATTTTTAGATAAGCGATTTTTTAAATACCTACATTTAAAGCAAAATATTATTTACAACCAGTTAGAAATTAGAGCGGGTAATATAGGATATCTATAGGACGTGAAATATGGAATATCCCATATTACCCACAATGCTGGCTTCAAAAACTAACCTCTGCTAAATATTTATCTCTAAAACTATTTTACTTATCTAACTGTGTACATTCTCTCTAACATAAGCACAAACTTACCTGGCTATATTAATGATATCTGCCAACCAATAATGACACTAGGTAATTATAACAAACAGCGGTCCAAAACTTTGAAAACCCAAAATATCTAATGTTGCATTCTGTCAACTTGTGAACGTCAACTGGCACAAATAAATTATATCAGAGGTATTAGGGGCTAATTATTAAGTTGATATTAGTATTGAAACACAGATGTAGCCATCGCTGATTAAAATACAAGCCATCCCATATTAACCGGTCTATTCCATATTACCCGAACTTACTCTACTATATTATAAATTAGCCAATATTTCCTAAAAACTTTTTCACATAACGGTGCACTAAAATGATACCACCATCATTTGAATGGTCACCCATGGCTTGTAGCAAAATAATATACTTATTGCCTCAAAAAAAAAAGGGCTGCTTGTATATTCAATGCATAAATATGAAGAATGTCATCTTGAAACTTTAAAAAACCTGGTTTTAGCTCAGTTGCAAAAAAAATTGCTTAATTTATTTCTTATACATAAAGAATTCCAGGTCATAAAAAGTTTATGATATCTATGCAACGAACTAACAACTCTTCTCTCTAGAATACACTTACCGTTTATATAAGGTATCCCCAACATCTCGGTTTGTTTGTAAACAAATAGTAGGTATATTCAGGCCTGAACAATAACAAATACCAGTAACTGTTATTGTTGTCTCTGTTAGAACAAAGCTGTGCGAGTAAGATAGACAAATGTATATGTTGGTTACGTTTTTTTCAGTTTTTACAAATAAAATGCCTATTCTAGAGAGAAGAGTCATTAGTTCGTTGTATCCATGTAGTAATATTGAAATTTGCCAACCATTTTTTTTTTGCTTCATTGCGGACCCCCATTTTACGCCCTTATTTTATAACAGGGTACATTACAGAAATAATTATTCTTTATGACGATGCATTATAAAAAAATATATTCAAATTTATGTGTTGTCTGTGGCAGACATTGTCTGAATCCCTTAATCGTGGTGATAATTAATGAGTGGATTTCACTTAGTGAAAATGAATATATACTATATAACAAAACGCTGAAAAAATATAGTTAACTAGGTAGTTAAATTAAGTTAATAAGTTAATATTTTTTTTTTGTTTAAATATTAAAATTTTTAAATAATACTAATCTGGAAAATTATGTATATTCGAAGAGCTTCCATGAGAGATGGGCGCGTCCTTCTCTGGCCCCAAAGAAAGTCAGTAAAAAAAGAAACTCATCAATCATCATCAGTGTCTCTGAATTGCGTCTTTTGCCAAATTTTGACTTAATTTTAGTTCATTAGAATTTTTTTTAACACAACTTTTTTAAAGTAGCTAATATATGTGATAACAACTATTTGATTGAAATAATCTCAAGTATAAAATATCCCTCGAGCAAAGTTTAGACTTGGCAACATTCGCAAACATGGAACATCGTGGATTTAAAAAGCGCGGCAAATTTGAGATTTAAATTTTTAATTATAGTTGTAAAGTAATATTGTTGTTTAGTTCTTAAATTTTTAATTTAAATATGAAACAATATAAAACATTGTAAAATTATATACTTCCTTATTTTGTTTGTGAAATAGTCTTTCAAAATACCATTCGTGCATGTTGAATTATACATAACTTTTTTACTGTGTATAAAAAAAAACATTTTGTTTAAGGAAATTGTTTTCGTGCATTTTTCGTAATTTTGTAACACGAAAAATGCACTCAAACAATTGCCAAGCAAAATATTTTTTTAATACAGTAAAAAAATTATCGATAATTCAACATGCACTTATAATATTACTACTGATAATTCCAATTTAAATACATATGTATCACAATTTTTAAATAAAAATTATTACTAATATGAATAAAAATATACACATAACTAAAATAGTATCACTTAATAGCATTAATCAGGTTAAAAACATTAAAATTAAAGAATTAAATCTAATGAATTGGCAATAAAAAGTCCAAACCCTATCAATGGAGGAGTAGCTATCATAATTCTGTGTTCTATGTGTTCTATGAACACTATAATAGAAAGTTCTAGAATGTCTTGTGGAACTAAGAACATCACCAAGAGCTTTCGGAAAATACCCAACCCCTTAATTAATTTAAACAGAAATAATAAATCTGCTCTATTTCTTCTGTTATTTAAAGATGTGATTTCAAAGTGAATGCGCCGGGAATTAGGAGTAGACTCCGACAACAAAATGTTGAAAGCCAGGAATCTTAAAAACTTATCCTGAGCTTTTTCAATGGTTTCAATCTGATAATTATGGTTGGTGACCAAATTGTAGAACTAAGTTCCAGATGAGAGCTTACTAAAGAAAAATATAATTGCTTAATACAACCTAAACACTTTTTAAGTTCCTTTTGAGAAAACTTAACATTTTTGGAGATTTGTTTTTAAAAAGATGTTTAGCAAATTAATATAAATGTCTTTCTATAATATTGCATTATTTCTTTAGAAAATAATTAAAGAGTTTGAGATCTATAGTTCAGTTAAATGCTGGAAGAAATGCTCACTGAAAGTCGGTCGACTAAATCTGCAATTAATTTAAACTAAAAGGTATTTCTTGTCAATTTTTTTGGCCAGATACGATTTCGAATGAAGAATTACATAACATTACACAAGAGGAGAAAATAGAAATAACAATAAAGAGAATCAAATGGAAATGGATTGGACACACATTAAGAAAAAAAGAGAGCAGCATAGCAAGACAATCACTAAGCTACAACGTACCAGGAAAAAGAAAAGTAGGAAGACCAACAAACACATGGAAAAGAACGATATCAAAGGAATTAGAACAAGTTGGGATAACATGGAATGAAGCGAAAAGGGTATCGAAAAATAGAAAAGAATGGAGAGAGTTGGTAGAAAAAATTGCAAAGATTTCAAGGGGCGATAAACAGGAGTAGCTAACCTAACATGCCATTTAGCCTTTGAAACACCATGAAATGGTGCCCTTTGCTCCACAAGGAGCTATTAGGACAATGATGATGAAAACGTATTTCTTAGGCCATATCGAAAGCCGTAGGCATGAAGCTAAATTTTTTCAGTGTTGTTAAGATTCAGCTATTGTTTATTTTCACAATATTCCCATAGCGTCTCTCCTTAATTGCATATACTGAACTAAAGCTGCATAATGAATAAATATTATTCCACCATCATTTTCAGAACCCTTTGCCTTTATAGTTGTACGTAACTGGAATTTGCTAGAGCCGATGTGACAGGTATACATATAAATACATGGGGAATTAACAATAGGGGAGAACACATAAAAGGAATAATTTTTGGCTCATTACTCATTACTACTTATTTAATTGCGATTTAACTATCAGTTACTTATTTGGTATACATTAATTCTAACAAATAAATATTAAATTGTTCACTGTACGGTACACTGGACATTTAGGGCTATATGATATAGATCTCCGCATGAAAGAAAGTCTCTTCTTTCCGTCAAGAGCGTTATAAGGCGTGCGTGCCTACATCGGGCCTCCCACTTGCACACACATATTTCCCGTAGGCGCAGATCCGTGCGTCAAACTATATTAGCAGAACTCTTCTATGTGTACCCTATTTTCGGCACATAGTTTTTCTTTCAATTTCTTTTTCCGATTTTTTTTCTCAGATCTATTTTTAATAAAACGAAACAAAGAAATACAATTATTATTATGTTTTTTTTTTGTCTTTTGTAATATTTAATTAAGATCAAATGTGAATAACTATCATTATTACACAGAAAAAAAGGTTATCTTGGCAGAAGATAATAAATTATCTTGGATTTATATTATCCTAAATCGAGGTAATAATCTTCTTTTAAGATCATGTATCCTCGGTTTAAGATTATCTGTGACTTTGGTTTCCTTTAATTATTCTCTTGGTAGAAAAATCCTTGTGGTAAGGATTTTTTCCTTAAATGCATGACATTTAAAATAATAACAGAGAATCAAGAGTTATTATCTTGACTCAAAGCCCCTGCTGTCTTACGGTAAAGAGTTTGCCGGCCTCACCCCACGTAGATATACAGCAGACTCGCCCGTTTATATTGTTGGCTGGCAGAAAATTTGCGCAGTAGTTCAAGATATGCGCGGGAGAGAAGTTAGGTTTGTTTTTTTTTTTTGCCGTCAGTTGTCTTTAAAGGTGTATCATTGTTTTTATCTGCTTTAAAATGGACCAATTTGTATCTGTTACCCTCAAACGATGAAGATTTAAAAATTTACTTAAAAAAATCACGGGTAAGTAGCTTTAAATAATTTATACTTTGCAATGGCGTTGCAACAAGTTTTTCTTCAAAAACAAGTGCTTTTTCCTACGACCACCTATGAAACCAAATTTCACATGATTAACAGAGTAAGAAAGTAGCATATTTCATAGGAGTGCGAAATAATCCCACATGTGGGGGAAATTTTTTCAAAATATTTACCAGTCTATTAACCCTGTAACCTGACTGTGGGGTCAATATGATAATATGATCTTAAATAAATGGTTTATGTGGCTTTGATTTAAGGAAATATCCTTAAATCTCAAATGCAAAGATCACGGCGGACTTGATCCAAGACAGTTATAGCGTTGAACATATCGAAAGCCATGGCGGCCTTGTTTCAAGATCGTTTTCCTTTGATTCAAGATATCCTTTTTTTCTGTGCATTATAAGTAATTATAAACTTATAAATTAAGTGTTAACCCCTTCCGCTCCAGCCGGTTTTTCAAAGTACAGGTCTCCACACCAGATTAAAATGCATATGGAAAATCCCGTAAACAAATATCCAACTGTGGATATTGTGGTAAATTTGGCTGTACCTACAAATATCCGTACGTGGATACAATGGAGCGGAAGGGGTTAAATTATACAAAAAAAAAACATAATGAATAACTCTTAAAAAATGGACGAAGGCAAAGAACCCATAACATCAATCGCATTGCTTTTCTGCATAGCCAATGTTTGTGTTAGTTCATCTACAAGTTTTAGAAAAGGTTTAAAACATGTCAAATAAAAAATATTTAAATCGACTTGCAAGCGTCTTATTGTTTTTAAGGACCAATTACACAGGCACACAGCACAAAAAAAAAGATCTTGTCCACCAGACGGGACAAACATTTCTATACATTTGACACGGTCAGATTGCATTTCGTTTATAACTTCAAAAAATTAATGATAAATTTATCACTTTTTAAGTTTACGAACGAAATGCCATCTTACGGAGCCAAACCAATCCCAGATTTGGATTCAGCGACCCCATAAACATATAGAAATGTTTTTCACGTCTGGTGGACAAGACCTTTTTTTCGTATGCCTGTTATTATCCAAGATATCATCAATAAAAATGCTGGTAAATGTAACAGAAGGATAAAGTCACTGTCAACTTTGAATTAATCACAAATACAAATATCGACGTTAGTAGAAAGATAGTGCTAACAGATACTTTAAAAGAGTAATAATAAATCGGGTCTATTTTAAATCATTTTGTTTTTTTTATACTATTTTTAACCTAGAATTAAAATTTAGTCCTACATAATTGCATATAACATTTTTTTAGATACTCGTTATCAATAAATTTGTCCCTAAATGACCCTAGTTTATAAACAGTACCCGACGTATTTCCAGTTATAGTCCAGACGTCAGGTCAACAAAAGAGGTTTTACCTGGAAATAATTTAGGGAGTTTTGATTTTCGGTTTATTGGGTAGGGTTTAAGGCCGCACATAAAAAACAATTTTGCGATGTTTGACTCGATTTGGAACTGTCATTTTTTTATCTAAATAAACGTATTTTTCACAAGAAACGGATTTTTAAAAATATCTCAAGATCGGTGCATCTAGGACAAAAACGTTCTATATGAAAATAAAGAGGACCAAATTTCCAACAATTTTTGTTCCATGTATTTTTTTGTAAGACAAAATGTTTCTTTATGGCTCGTTTAGAAATGTTTTTTAATGCTTAATTTAATGGTGATATTCAATCGAAAATCGGCTTACTCGATATAATGAGGCACAAATCTGTGAATTATTATAAAATTTGAATTTTACGTAAATTAAAAAAAAAAGAGCCAGAACGATTTTTATTTATTTTTACCCAAAATGTTCTAAGGGACATGCGGCATGTCACATACCTAACCGACAGGTCAAGAAAAATTTTGATTAAAAAAAAATTAAAATCTAGAAACTTATAGTGTAACGTTTCAGGCGATGCCGTGAATTAGCTATAAGTCGTACAAAAAAATACATTGAACAAAAAATGTTGTAAATTTGGTCCTCTTTATTTTCATATAGAACGTTTTTTGTCATATGACGCACCGATCTAGATAGAGATATTTTGAAAAATCCGTTTTTTGTGAAAAATATGTTAAAAAAATGACAGTTCCAAATAGAGTTCAACGTCGCAAAATTGTTTTTTTATTTATAGCCCTAAACCGAAAATCAAAACTCCCTGAATTAGTTCCAGGTAAAGCTTCTTTTATTGACATGAAGACTGGACTATAACTGAAAATACGCCTGGTACTTTTTACATATACTATTTGAACAAGTTTGTAAAACTTTTATAATTACATTTTATTAAAAGTTTTAATGTTCGCTTGGACTTTCTATTTTTAAACGGAACACTTAACATCATGTAAGGTTTATTCCAGTTGTCAGAATTTATTAATTGCTGCCGTGTTCGTCGTCAGTAATGCGTAATTTTAATGGCTTAATCTACATAATTTTTTAAAAATACTATAATAACACTGTGCGACAGAAAATTTAGGCAAGAGATCTCTCAACTTCAGTCGTTAATTTAGGACCACTATAGTCGTTTGGACTTTTTCGGTGCATTTAAAAAAAACAACATAATTCTAGGAAAAAAATCCTGATGATAAAGAATAAAGAAAAAGAAAATCTTTTTTAGAAAAATTAAATATGGACTATCCTAACAATTCTGACCAATTTTTTACTGAAAACTTGCCAACTTTATTACAATGAAGAATTATCAACTTTTTTCTCTAGAAATTAAGTGATGACTAAAAAAAAGTTCATCAGCATAATGTTTGCCAACTTTATTAATTAATATTCAAATTTTCCTTTCATTACCAACTTTTTCGATGTAGTTGAGCGGGGGAAGTATCATTTTCTTGCAAAATATTAGTCTTGTGAGGAGTACTGTTATGCTGAATATTTTTTATGCGAAGTTATAGACATGCGAAGTATAATTCATGAAATATTTTTTCTAGCAATGTTTTACTTTATGCTAAGTTTTTATATTGAGAAGTTTTTTGTAGTTAGAACTTATTAGTGAAAAGTATTTAACGTGAAGTTTTTTTACGCTTACCTACCCATATAGCACTCAGGGAGTGTGTAGAAGCCTTGGAAGAGTTAGCAAGGACCAAAAACGTTCAACTGGTATGGGTACCGGGTCATAGTGGAATTCCCGGAAACGTGAAGGCAGATGAACTTGCAAGACTCGGATGAGGGATGGCCTGCACAGGGCCGGAATCTATATTGGGTGTTAGAAGGAAGCAGGTAAAGACCGCTCTCGATGAGTGGGCTTATACCAAGCTAAAGGTGCAATGGAGGGCGGTCGACGGTTGCCCGCAAGCTAGGGACTTCCTGGTTGGCACAAGCAAATCAAAGACCGACTGGTTGCTGGAAAAGGGAAAAACTGCACTCAGACAACTTGTAGGGGTCCTCACGGGACATTGCAGGCTAAGGAAGCACCTGACAACAATGCGGATTCTAGAGAGTCCGCTATGCCCAGAGTGCCGAGAGAATGAAACATCCTCTCATTACTTAGCCGAGTGTGTCAGATACGACAGGATCAGGTTGCAAGTCTTTGAAACACAAAGATTCAACCAAGAGGAACTAAGAGATCTCCCCTGGGCCAATATTCTGACCTTTATTGAAAGGACGAGCAGGTTCAAGGAGGACTCAAATTAGTAAATGGCTGGGATTGCCTGGGATAACAAAAAGGGCCAGAAATGGCCTAGTTGTCCGGCTTTGGCCAACCCAAAAATTTACTACTACTACTACCCATATAGCATACAATATCCCCGGATATACTCTTAATGTCCTTTTATTGGCATTTCCCAGGACATTAGTCCTGAGGATATACTGCCCATATATCCCAAGGATATATGGTATGTCCTTCGTACATCCCAGGGACGTCCTGAGGGGATCTCCTTTCGGGATATACCTGGGATATACGGGCTGTATGTCCCCGGGAAATGTCCTTTCGGGATATCCCTGGGATATACGGACAGTATGTCCACGGTGAATACCCCTCGGGACGTCCCTGGGACACACAAAGCACATTTGGGATGTACGAGGTATATCTGTGGGATATACGGGTTCGGAAGTCGCTCGACTTCCCGTTTAGTAACAAAAGTATATATTAAATGTGCTTATTAAGATTATGAAGGCATTTCATAGTGGGTAACGGTTAGTACCTTTGAAACATTTAGTATAAATACACAAGTAATTAATGCTCCCTATTATCTCTATCACACTTTCTTGGCATAATTTATAACAGGCTAATACTCGGGCTAATATTAACATTTGACTACATTCCTTGGAGATAACAATACAATATTTTAGAAAACAGGCACAAAGTATTAAATTGTTTAAAATATTATTTTTACATTACCTAAAATTATTTTAATTTAATTAAATATGCTCACAAGATATAAATAATATTATGGATGCATTTCATACCATGGCACTGTGGTCTGAGAAAAAAAAAAGATGAATGAAAATCAAAATTTTTGCATACGAGTATTTTTGAGAACAAATAATTTTCCGCGCCACTAGGGTAATTCATTTTTTATTTTTTTTTTCGATTTTGTTCAAATTTGGTATACCGGCTCTTTTTAGAAATATTAACATAGACCAATGGTTAAAACACCAAAAATAAAAATATGGCCTATCGGTTTTTAGAATGTTGTCATAATAAGGGGAAATTAAGACTATAAAGGTTTAAGGAAAGGACTACCCTTAAAACACTTAATATTACAAAGCTTATATGAAAGTTAAAAATAAAATTTTACATCCATTTTAGTTAAAATATTCATTTCAAGGTCGCCAGAATTTCGTGAATTGAATTTTATTGCCCAGGTACAGGAACTATCTTATATTAGCCCTAGTGTTTTCTTAAATTAAAATAAATTAAGGATACGTTGGTTTTATGTATGCAAAAAGGTCATTGAAACCTAAAAATTTAAATAAAATTGTAAAATCTTAAATTTCAAAACTTGCCCGCATTTGCCAGACTCAATATCTTATGTATTTTTAATAAAACAACTTGAATTCGTAAACAATGTATAATATTAAAATCTTCGCCTAGCGCTTTCGTTTTACAACATCATCGGGGCAAGGCCTCGTCAGGGCATCCTACATCAAAACAAACGATAAACATTTATGTATAAAACTAAATTTACATTAAATATAGACTAAAAACTAACAAATAAATGTTCGAAATGGCATGACATTTTAAAAAAATGTCATGCCATTTCGAACATTTATTTGTTAGTTTTTAGTCTATATTTAATGTAAATTTAGTTTTATACATAAATGTT
The DNA here is from genome assembly GCA_958510825.1 of Brachypterus glaber. Classification (NCBI taxonomy): domain Eukaryota; kingdom Metazoa; phylum Arthropoda; class Insecta; order Coleoptera; family Kateretidae; genus Brachypterus; species Brachypterus glaber. The sequence continues at coordinate 12,069,280 of OY294044.1, read as the reverse complement.
TATCGTTTGTTTTGATGTAGGATGCCCTGACGAGGCCTTGCCCCGATGATGTTGTAAAACGAAAGCGCTAGGCGAAGATTTTAATATTATACATTGTTTACGAATTCAAGTTGTTTTATTAATTCAACACAGTGTACTGTCAAAAATCCCAAATTTATGTATTTTTGTTTCGACCTATAATAGTAATAAACCATATAAAAAAAAGTTGCCAACTTTTGCCATTTTCAGAAAAAAAAATCTAAATTTTTTTTTCGAAATAAAACGCTATAAAAATCATTTTAATAGTCAAATTTTATTAAATAAATAATTAATCATCAGAACTGTCGTCAAAATCATCATTTTTAACATCAGTATTAATAACCGAATCCGGTTTTATAATTAGATCTGATTAGTACTGAATCTAACTATAAAATGGGATTCAGTTATTAATACTGATGATAAAGATGATAATTTTGATGACAGATGATTAATTATTTATTTAATAAAATTTAACCATAGCCTTTATAGCCTTAATTTCGCCTAATTTCCCCAAAAAGAGCCTGTATACCAAATATGAAGAAAATCGAAAAATTTTTTTTTTCAGCTTTTTCACCATCATATTCGAAATCAGCAGTATCAAAAAAAAATAGTATGCAAAAATTTAGATTTTCGTCCATCTTTTTTTTTCTCAGCCCACAGTGCATGGTCTTGTTTGCCCCTTTAAAACATTTAGTATAAATACACAAGTAATTAGTTCTCCCTATTATCCCCATTGCACTAACTCTCTTGGCATAATTTAATATGGGGTAATATTACCATGTGACAACATTTGTAGATAACAATGTTCTAGAAAATAAATACAGAGTATTTAATTTTTTTAAATATTATCTTACATTGCTTTGAAACTAGTCATTTAATAATAATTGTATAATATTAATACAGGGTGGAGTTTTTAAAATGAATAAATTCGATAACTCTAAAAATAATACTTTAAAAAAAAAAATTCAAACAAATTATATGTATATACAATAAGTTCACTTGGACACGGATCAAATATGTCTTGCAAGAGATCTACAGTTTATTAAAGATGTTAATTTAAAAGAAATAAATGTCGAATAATTTGACAAACCTTGATTTGATTTTTAAAACACAACACTGGTAAAACCTTTTAAATGAGGGTTTACTTAACATATGGATTGGCTTTCTATTTAAACTTTTAAAGATGGCGCCCCGTGGCGGCAGCAAATTATAGAAGTAAAATAAAAAGTCCAATTCAAAATAATGGACCTGGATTTTTTTCAAAAAAAAAAATATTTTGAGAGTTATCGAATTTATTTATTTTGAAAATTCCAATTCAAAAAGTTATAGTTTTTATATAAACACTAAAAATTAATTAATAACAGATCATACCTTTGCCATTTTTGAAAATTTATTTAAACCAAAGAACTTTTACCTCAAGAATGAACATGATGAAATCTACCGTATGCTTTGTTTGAAGCGTTTACACTTAGTACGCGTAAAGAGAGAGAAAGAATGTGTAAACTCACAGTCTAATGTAGTAAACTTTGTCAAGTAATACAGCGTTGCCGGTTGTAACACCTGCTTTAGTTATTTTATTGTAAATTTTAAGAAATTTTTGTTTTTTTTTTAACCTTGTACTATTTTACTTAATTAGGCATCCCCTAAGTCCAGGACTTGTGTGGGCTAGTAGTAGAGGGAACCACCGGCTTTAATTGACTTTCAAACCAATATATCTAGGGAGTACGCATTCGCCAAATTTCAATTATTAATTAACTAAAAAAGGCAATTGGCGTCAGTGAGGTTTGAACTCACGATCATTAGCTCAGTGTCAATGCTATATCGATGCCTTAGACCGCAGAGCTAAATCTCCCAAATATTAGTTTTATTTGAGTTTTATATGAACTAGTAGTTTAATTTTAATAAATTTAATTATATTACATTATCAAATATAATTATAGTGTCATAGTATAGTAGTTTTTTAAAATTTTAATGTAGGTATAAAGATTTATCATAATGATAAAGTGAAAATTACATCGCTCTGGTCACCAGAAGGTCAAAACTAGTGATACTTATGTTTACACCAGAAGCAGTTTCGCGTACGTTTATGTAAACAAACAAACAAACAAAAAGATGACACCTTCATAAACATTGGTCTGAAATAACTTCTTGAGGTAAAAGTTCTTTGATTTAAACATTTTAATTGTACCAAAACTAGCTTTTAAGACAAACCTTTTGCTAAATTTTTATTCACATTGCCCCATATATTTTGTTTGCAGTTTAGTGCATTTCCCTTCTGACACTGGTTTACCACTGCTTTTCAAGGACGTAAGTCGTTAAAAATTACTGCAAATCTAATTTTAGAAATAAACTGATGATAATGAATGAATGCTGGCTAAACAGTTGATGATTGATGATTTATTAGCATTTCCATATGACAAGACCACTGAAATTAATTGGCCTATTAATTATTATATTAGAGTAATAATTTATGTACATCGTGCTGCTGAAACTAGATATATTACTATTAATATTATCAACAGTAATATCACAAGAGGTAATGAAATTTTCGATAATTTTATTATGGTCCCATAAAATAATTTTGCTTAGTAATTTTTTGAGTATATTTTTCGTTAATTAAAGCTCGAGACCGAAGGTCGAGAGATTTTAATGAAAGATAAACGAAAAAAATTACTTTAAAGCAAAAATGTTGTATGGGACCATAATAAAATTTTCGGAAAATTTCACTGCCTCAAGTGGTATTTGACTTGACTATTTTACAAACCATCTAGCACCATAAACAAATGTTTATTACATGCAAAGTGTTAAGTTAGTTAGTTTTGCATATCGAGCCAATCTTTTTAAATTTTTAAAAAGCGCGCGATAAAAACAATTGCTATAAACTCTGACGCAAACGAAAGAGCTTCTGTCAAAAGTCGATTTGTGGTTTTCAAGATAAATTACTGTTAAAATTTAATATTTAATGTGAAAAGTGGCAAAATAAGCTTATTAATTGTTTACTTTAGGAAACGTTCAAGTATTACATAATTTTGATCATTTTAGACCCCCCCCTGTACCGCTATTTTCCTATACCATTAACATGGGCGTAACACTCCACTCCACTCGCTAAGACAGAGAAAGACGGGCTTTTTCGGAAAAAGACACGTGACTTAAAAAAAAGTGTCTTTTTACAGCCCTGATTATACTATTTTAGCCCTTATGCTCTGTGAAGAGTATAATAAAAAGTAGCCGGCGTATTTCCAGTTGTAGTCCAGTCTTCAGGTTAATAAAAGAGGCTTTACCTGGAAATAATTCAGGGTTAGGGGTTAATGGACGCAAATAAAAATAAAAACAATTTTGCGACATTGAACTCGATTTGAAACTGTCATTTTTTTAACGTGTTTTTCACAAAAACGGATTTTTAAAATATCTCTTAAACGTTAGAAAAAGATTAAAAAAATCTATCTGGCACTTTCTTTTTAATTTACGTAAAATTATTTTTTTTTTAATAATTTACACATTTGTGCCCCATTATCTCGGATAAACCGATTTTCGATTGAATGACCATTGTATTAAGCATAAAAAACTTTCCTAACCGACTCATAAAGAAAAATCTAAAACCCTACAGTGTAACGTTTAAGGCGGTGCCGTGAATTAGCTATAAGTCGTAAAAAAAAATACATGACACAAAAAATGTTGGAGATTTGGTCCTCTTTATTTTCATATGAAAAGTTATTTGTCCTAGGATGCACTGATCTTGAGATATTTTAAAAAGTCTGTTTTTTGTGAAAAATAAGTTAATAAAATGACAGTTCCAAATCGAGTTCAATGTCGCAAAATTATTTATTTGCGGCCTTAAACCCTACCCAATAAACCAAAAATCTAAGCTCCCTGAATTATTTCCAGGTAAAGCCTCTTTTATTAACTTGAAGACTGGACTATAACTGGAAATGCACCGGGTACTGATAATAAAGAAGGGCAAAATTTCTGTCGAGTGAAATGCCATCTAAAACAAACGAAAGGGAGGTTATTTCCTTCAGCCCAATACAAGTGCTTAACCTTTAACAAATAGCGACGTATAGAAAAAGTTCCATAGGACATTTTTTTAAATATGTAAAAGATAGAACAAAACATTTATATATCCATCCTTGTTTTGCAGTATAAATTTATGTTTTTTTATAATTCTTTAAGAAACTAAAGAGTAGAACAATTAGCTCTCCTCATATGGGGACGTTCAAGTATTACGTAACGCAAATTGTACCAAAATTCATACACTTCATACCACGTTTCTCGCGTTATTAAAGGATGTAGAGATGTCATGTTTTGGCTACCCCCCAAATAGGGGGTGTGTTAGAGGGGTAGCCAACATATAAAATCTCTACAGCCTTTAATAACGCGGGAGCCGAGGTATGAAGTGTATGAATTTTGGTACAATTTGCGTTACTTAATACTTGAACGGTCCCTATGTGTTTAACTTAAAAAATTTAAACTATGGAATTCGTCCACTTTAGAAGCGAACCATGATGGTTCAACCATCCATTTGTGAAACTATAAAGAAATTTCATTTTAAGTGTAATTTCTCATAACAAAACATAACATCGTTTTAAATTTTCACAATATTGCCTTGCTTATTGAGCATAGTTAGGGAATCGAGAAATCGAGAATTTTTTATCACGATTTCAAGAAAGAGTTAAGACAAGCGTCCAATTTAAAAAATCAAGACAAGAGTTACTTGCGAGGTTACGACGCCTCGTCGAGAGTCGAGACTCTTGATCAAGAATCGAGACTTCTAGACCAAGTTATGAAAAAAATAAGAATCATTGTCAATAATTCAAACTTGTCGCCCTATTTGGGTATGTTCCAGTGAGTGATACTACGATCAATTAGCTAGACGAGACTAAAATTAGATTGTCGACACACTCTATAGACGAGATAAAAGTTTAAACATCGAGAAATGGTTAATACAAGATTAAACAGTTTTTTTTTTGTCTCAAAAATGAAGACTCTTGACAATCTAGAATGAAGTTTCGTTTCTGGACTCTTATGTCCAAACTGTAAACTTTAGGGCTTAAACGTAATACTATGTATTACAAACTTAATACTATGTATTACATACGCATATTTTTGTAGTGAAAACTAGACCTTCATCGAAGATTAATGTAGGCCAAAACGCTACCGGAAATAAAAGTTTTCTTCAAAATCGAGTTATATTTTTTTTTAGCTCCTAATAATTATTAATTAATTAACTATGAGGATAAAATTTCTCTACTTTTACAATTATAGTCTACGGAACCATATCCTTCTCACCTCGCAGACCTTTAACAAATATTCCAACAATGACATTATAAGATTGTATTGTTTTGTATTGTTTCCAGCCAATTTAATTGTTCTTCGACAAATGTCGACTCATTTTTTATTTATTATGTAATAATGTTAAGGAGCGACATTGTCATGATTTTGAACAGGATAAGCATAATGTCAATAATTACAAAGATAAAATTTTGTAAGCTTTTAAATAATTTTCCCATAAAGACAGACATTAAAAAAAAATCTTGTAAAGATAACTTATTAGCTTAAGAACTAATTATATTTTATCAAAATTAATGAAGAGCTCCTTAAAGCTTATTTGAGGCTCTCCATGTCTCTGTATATTCAACATCAAATAAATAAATAAATTGGGTACACATATTCAGGGCCGTATCTATGGGGCGAGATGGGGGAAGCCTCCCCCCCACCTATCTTGAAATCTAAAAAGTTTCATATTTCATGGATTCAAAATACAAAAGTTGCATATTTCACGAATTTTTTTTAGTCATTAACTCTTTTGTGTCGCCTAAGAAAAAAGTTACATTTAGTAATTAACTTTTTTGTGTCAAAGAAAAAAGTTGCATATTTCATAGATTCATACAAAAGTTGGTTAATTCATGAAAGGGAGGTGGGACTTTTTTTTTAGTTATTAACTTTTTTGTCGGAGAAAAAAGTTGCATCTTTAGGCTAAAAAAGGTTGACAGACTTAGCAAAGTCTAGCAATTTTTTTTTCATAGAATAATATTGCTATAGGTAGGAAAAAATGTGCATAGAAATGGACACGTAAAAAATGGTGACTTTTTTTATATTTATGATTTAAACTGATAGTTACTATTTTCACGTTTATATTACGATACGGATACTTTAATAAATATGTAATATATTTTTAGACATACCCAACAAACTAATAACTCTTCTCTAGAATTGGCATTTCATTTGTAAAAACTGAAAAAAAAAACGTAGCCAACATATACATTTGTCTGTCTTACTCGCACAGCTTTGTTCTAACATAGACAACAATAACAGTTACTGGTAATTTTTATTGTTCAGGCCTGAATATACCTACTATTTGTTTACAAACAAACCGAGATGTTGGCGATACTTTATATTAACGGTATGCGTATTCTAGAGAGAAGAGTTGTTAGTTCGTTGGACATACCTGAGTAGAATTAAGTATACTCTGTGTATTAAAAAATTTAGTTTATTTTACACATGGCTTAAGAACTTGAAATCAAGATTTTCACAAAACTAGGGGATTAAATTTATTTTTAGGGTTGATCATATCTTTGTCATATCAAATGCTTTAATTTTAAGTATTTCTACAAAATTTATGACTTTTCAAAAAAAATAAATAAAATAGACCTAATTTTGTGCAAATACAGTTAATGTTCAAAAACCGATGAGTCATATTGACTCCGCTATTTTGAATTTTTAAGTTATGGACGTTAGTCTACATCAACATAATCAAAAGAAACCATTTGACACATTTTTAGAAATTTCGAAAAAAGAAATAAAAATTTCGACCACCCTAATGGTGCAGAATTTTTTTTTATATTTATAAAAATAGTCGTATGCAAAAATTCAGAATTTTGTCCGTTTTTTTATCCTGGTCCAATGGGGAACGGACTGACGGATATATTACTTATTTTCTCTTAAAACACATTTCTATTCGAGAATTTTTTGTCTGGGATGTTTTTTGGCGATTTTGGAGAATTTGAAACTACGTTATTATACTCTTCTAGTGGTTAAGCGCTGTGATGACTATAACGAGACAAGATTTAAAAAGAATTAAAAATCTGCAGTAAAAACATGAAAAGATAAGCATTAAATAGCTGATTTAGCTATATAGATCAAGATAAGGCAACTACTGATGAAGAGATAGGGCTCGATAGTGTAACACATTATTATATCATTGGACAGCACATGCTGTCCCTACATTTGCTTACTTACATGCACCTGACAGCGGCGCGCCATGTATACTCTCTTCAACAAAGGTTTTTTCTTCAAAAAATTGGAGGTGAGCTTGATTTTAAGGTACGCTTTTGGACTTTTTTGGAAATAACTTCCAAAAAAACGGTTTTTTAATACATACTTTTAAGTACTTAAAGTACATACTTTTAATACATTCTTTTAAGTACTTAAAAGTACAAAAAGGAAATCTTATAAAATGCTCTGCAAAATCCTTGTTTAAAACTTTTTTCTAACTTAGGTAGGTACTTAGGTTTTGATTTAATGAGAAAATGGTAAAAAATTGCGCTGATATCTTGATTGGTAGAATTTTAGATTTTTTTGAAAATATCTTCTTAACCCAATATTTTTAAACAACAATTTATTGTAAAAAAGAATGCTTATGAAAATTTCCGCAAAAATGAAAATGTTCTTTTTCCTGGCCCACTTGATAAACTTTAATATTTGAATAAAATAAATTTAGAATTTGTTGTATGTGATTCCTTGTATATGTATGAGGTTACCTGCAAATACAAATCCAAGGGTATTACTTAAAATCAAGATAACATCATTCATTCTTAAAAACAAGTAAGAAAAAAGTTTTACACGGAAAGAAATTAGTGGGCTCTGCGCTATACATTATAAGATATTTGGTAACAGTGGCAAATTATAGTGATTTAAGCTATAGATTATAAGGGACACAATAACTAATAATGTTAAAAATAAATTGGAAACGATTATATATATTACAGACACGATTATATTTATTACAGGCACTATTATAAATTTACAGAAATTTTATTATATTATAAAAATTATTAGCACGGACAATAATTAAATCTATTTAAGCTATAAATGCCATACTATTTGTTATATTTTATTATTCACTAAACAATTAAAGTATTTCATATAAATTTTTACACTGACTGCCATAATTGTAAGAGAAAGCCTTGTATTTATATAATAAGCGATTATAATTTGCTTGGTATGTGTGTTATAGCGCTCCTAGCTATAATTTTTTTTCCGTGTACACGGTGCTTTTTTGGGGGTATTTTTTTTTCTAAACCCTGAAATTCCTTTACCATTCGATAGTACCGTCCATTTATATGATTTTCAGCGAAAAAAAGGGTTTCGAAAAAAAAAACAAAAAATATCCCCAAAAAAACACCGTGTTTAAGTGAGAATGATATTTTGTGGAGAATTTTATAAAATCTCTTTTTTATGATTACACTGGTCGACAAAAAAACATATGTCTCAATTTTGTCTAATATATCATTTTCGATTAACTTTTTAATGAATAGGAATTTGACCTCTATTTGTTGCTATTAGGTCAGGATTCTGAAATAAATGCTCTTGATTTGTTGAAAAAAAAAATAATATCATTATTTTCAGCCATAAACAATTTTTTTTCTAGGAACATACATAATATGTATAATTTTATATATTACATAAGGTGTATTTTTTACGCAGGTTTTAAAAATGTTTTGTTTTTTTAGATATCTTTAACGGACTTCAAAAAAAAGTTTAAAAAACTGAAAAAAAGTTAAGGACATGCTTAACTTTTTGAAAGATGTCTTTCAAATGCCCATTACTCAGTTAATAATAAAGCTTTTAATTTGTTTATGTGTTTTTTAATACTCATTAATTCTGTGAAAACAGATTTTAATTCAATTTTTTTTTCCGATTTATAAGTGAAAAACCACCCTTGTTTTTAAAGTTCGAGAAGTATAGAAAACCGTATCTTCAATCGTCGATAATGGACCTACTATGCTAACTAATCCTTTACTGTTCGGGACTGAAGTTTTTTTTTGCCGAGACCCAGTCAAACAAAAATTCAATCGAGATACTAGTCCAGTAAAATAAGACAAAAATGGTTGAAAATTTATTGTAATGGCGATTTCTCCCGTTAGATTAGACAGGGACAAAAGTTCTACCCAAAAAGGCCAGAAGACATACATATACTCCCACTTCCACCCAACCAAACAAATTCTGTATTTGTTCTTTGTTGAACAAATACAATATTTACTTGGCCGGGCGAAAACTGTAACTATATTATTTTTATTAAAGAAATTCCTGGCGCCATCTAAATTTTAGTAGAATTATCTTATTCTACAGATTCACATTAGCTATGTTCGTTCGTGCCGCTCAGTGCTACACTTTCCGACCAACCAAATAAATACTGTATTTTTTGTATAAAAAACAAATACAGTATTTATTTGGTTGGCTGGAAAGTGTAGCACAAATGAGATAGAGATAGGGTAGACGTCTTTTGTTTCATAATTCTAGTTGTAGAGAGCTCCATTCCATTCAAGTAGCCATCTGGAAAAATTGATATATTTATTTAAGTTATCTATCTGTCGTTAAAATCAAATGGACAGGAAACAGTGAATAGTACCATTTCATCCTTTAACAGTCTATAAAATTCTTAACTTATTTAACTCTTCTTAACCGGCTAAAGGTTCATATAATGGTTTAGGTCCGTGGCATTTTGAATGCACGTTACTGTACACCCTAAATTGTGTCGATTTGCCTTTTGGGAACAAGTGAACAGATAACAGTGACCACATCAATACATGGCACCATGCTTTTATAACTATCTAACGTTTTATTTGAATATTAGCAACATACAGGATACACAGTGCTGATGATTCCCAAAAAGGATGAAATGGTACTATTCACTGTTTCCTGTCCATTTGATTTTAACGACAGATAGATAACTTTCTTATACATATTTTTCGGTTATTAACCGACAAACGTGCAGTATATATTTTTATAGACTGTTAATTCTTAACTGATATATTTATTGATAACATATTTGGGATTTCAAGGTATCCAACTTTGAAAGGGTGAAACATTGTTTAAACAATGGTATAATGTGGTTTTTGGCATGCCAGTTATTGATCACCCTGCAGGGAAAGAAATTAGTGGGCTCTGAGCCATACATTATAAGATATTTGGTAACACTGGCAAATTATAGTGATTTAAGCTATAGATTATAAGGGACACAATAACTAATAATGTTAAAAATAAATTGGAAACGATTATATATATTACAGACACGATTATATTTATTACAGGCACTATTATAAATTTACAGAAATTTTATTATATTATAAAAATTATTATCACGGACAATAATTAAATCTATTTAAGCTATAAATGCCATACTATTTGTTATATTTTATTATTCACTAAATAATTAAAGTATTTCATATAAATTTTTACACTGACTGCCATAAATGTAAGAGAAAGCCTTGTATTTATATAATAAGCGATTATAATTTGCTTGGTATGTGTGTTATAGCGCTCCTAGCTATAATTTTTTTTTCCGTGTGTATAAAGCATATTGAAATAAAGTTTAAATTAAATAAACATTAATTAAGTATTGAACTATTGAATTTTTTGTTATAAATATTGACGTTGGAAATTTAACATAACAATTTTTGATCAAATATTGTTTTTGAATTTAATAAATAAATACGTATGAATATTATTGTAGTGTATTTCAATAAACGAAGTTTTATTATTTTGTTTACATATAGAATAACATCAACATATTTAACAATATATGTATTTTCAACAATAACACTTAATAAAATAAACTAAATTAAACTCAGTCCAATAATAATACTGCAGTATACATACTGCAATTCATTGGGATTATAATTTATAATTTAATCAATAAAATGCTTGTTTCAATAAAATGTTTTTAACTAAGAGTACCATAAAATTCCAAACCAAGTATTTATTGAATGAAAGCGACAAGTAAATAGTACATTTTTTAACTTCTTAATTACAAAATATTTTGTCATTTGTATAATCAGGTTAACAAGTTTAATTAAATAAAGATCGCGTCTGCAAAAAAAAGGACAGAGTTTAGGACAGAGTTTAGAGTACAGCTATTCAGGGTGTGAACACGATAACTCAAGAACGAATAATCCGATTTACTTGAAATTTTCAGGAAAAATCATGTTCTGTGATGGAAAGAGCCTTATTGTTTTTAAAAGGAATCACCCCAAAAACAAAAAAGTTATAGAGGCTTTATCTTTTTTAAAAAAATTAAAAAAAAAAAATTCTTAAACATTTTCGTTTTTCAGAAAAAGAAAACTTAGTCTAGATTTTGTTGTATTTTTAAACTTGATTTTTTGTTTGTTGGCAGCAATATTTTATTTTGCGTTTTAAAAAGTTTTAACTTGGGTTATTTGGAAAAATGCAATACCGGGTGTTTTTTTTTAACCTGAAACTTTCAAATATCTCGAATATTGTGCATTTTAGAAAGAAAAAATGTCGGACAAAATTTGTTTATTTTAATGGTGGAAACAAAATGGCGTATTTATTTTTTACGGATATTTACGTTTTCAAGGTCATTTCAAGGTCAACTTTGTTTTTTAAGCACAAACATATATTTTTTTTACTGTTATTTAATTCCCCTCAAAAAAATAAAAATCTTTTGTAAAAAACTTTTTTTGATCGGACTTTTAGTTGCAGAGATAACCCAGCCACACAAAATTAAAAAGTTGCATCTCCGAAGAACTTGACTAGTCAATTCCTATGTATTTTGAGCCGCTGAATCCGAATCTGAGGTCGAAATTTAATAGTTAGCTCTCAGTTTTACCATAACCTCAAAAAACATATCATATCATTGCGAAAAGTAGGTTATGTTGAAAATGGGAGCTAACTTTCAAATTCCGACCTCAGATTCGGCGGCGGCGGCGATTCAGCGGCTCAAAATACAGAGGGATTGACTAGTCAAGTTCGTCGGAGATGCAACTTTTTTAATTTTGTGTGACTGTGTTATCTCTGCAAATAAAAGTCCAATCAAAAAAAGTTTTTTACAAAAGATTTTTATTTTTTTGAGTGGAATTAAATAACAGTAAAAAAATATATGTTTGGGAGGCATAGCGTAGTGGCTAGCGCGTATGTATAGCAAGTCTACTAGCGTGACTTCGATTCACACTGGCGCCGATTTGCCTTTTTCAGTTAATTAATAATTGAAATTTTGCGAAGGCGATAAGTGAAACAGACACTCTCTAGAAACTGGTTCGAAAGTCAGTATAAGCCGGTGGTTCCCTCTACTACTAGCCCACACAAGTCCTGGACTTAGGGGATGCTTAATTAAGTAGAATAGTACGAGGTTAAACAAACATGTATGTACTTAAAAAAAACAAAGTTGACCTTGAAATGACCTTGAAAACGTAAATATCCGTAAAAAATAAATACGCCATTTTGTTTCCACCATTAAAATAAACAAATTTTGTCCGACATTTTTTTTTCTAAAATGCATAGTATTCTAGATATTTGAAAGTTTCAGGTTAAAAAAAAAACACCCGGTATATTATGGAATGGGTAGAGGAAATGCGCCTAATTTCAGATGGTTTCCAAATTTCGGATAGTAGTGTATTTAAGATACTGTCTGCAAAGGTAAACAGAAACCTACTTTTATGTGAAGCCAAAAGTCAAACTAAATCCGTCCTGTAATATGATAACGGTAGAGCTTCTCCCCTTTAAATGGCAGCACAAATCGTTTATATTGCAAATGGCAGTTTTGTGCTCAGTTGCATTATTATGCTTGTTTATTTTATAAATAATCGTTATAAAAGTTCGTGATTCTGTCTTGGGTAAGTTATGATGTTAGTTAAGTTGATCCACTATTCATAATTAAGCAATTTGAAAACGTAAACATTCTACAAATTTCTAATCTAAAAAGCAGAAAGTTGCCTAATTTCGGATAGACCATTTTTGTGCATTTGATTCCCAATTTCGGATATCCTCAAGGTAATTATTATTCAGGATAACCAACCATCAATTATTTTTTTTATAATGATACAACAAACTAAGATAAACAATTTTGAAAAAACGAAAATTACCTAAGATACTAAGATATTCGAAATTGGGAATCTAAAATTATAGTTCCTATAGTATTTCGTAGAAAATCGCTTAATGATTAAATTACGTCTTAAATGTGAAGGAATAACAAGAAACATAAGCAATGGGATCCAGATCTACTCTTGAAAAAATTTTTTCGGATATGTCCGAAATTAGGAGCCCTTTTTCAAATGCACAAAAATGCGCTGATTTTTTTTTAACCGTGTTTTTTGGAAAAAATAAACTGTAATAAAATTGCTTTTATAATTAATCATGGTTCGCTATAATAAGTTGTATCTGGTTATATAAAAAAAATATCAAAAAGTAATACCGAGTATTAAATATTGAATACATTGTAAATGGTATCCGAAATTAGGCGACTTTCCTCTAGCATTAAATACCTTCGCGGCTTGTTTTTGATTAAACTTTATTAATCTATCTACAATATTGTTAAATTGAGCACACAAATTGTTATCGGTAAATTCATTTAACTTTCAATTACTGTTTCTATCAGGAAAATGCTTTATACAAATATTATTTCGATGGAATATACCGCAATATAGTTTCCGAAAATTAGTTCAGATAAATTAATTTTAAGCTTGGTTTGGTAACCCAACAATAATATTAGATAGTAAATGGCTGGATTGGGTTATTAATATTAAAAAACGTTTTTTTACTAAAACTGCTGACGTTTCGTTGGCTTTATTCCAACTTCTTCAAAAGGCATAAGTAAGTTAAGTTTCCTTCGTTAAAATATAACAATTAAGGATTGAAATAATAAATATATAATACATAATGGGTATTCGAAATACAAGAAAATAAACAAACATATGCAGATAAGAAATTTAAAGTCATGTACCAGTGCTAAAACCAAACGTACACGATTGTATAGCATATATATATTTTAAGAGTAGGAAGTCGTTTTAAAACGTATTAAGTAATATCTATTCAGTCTGAGAATGCTTTTCTGACGTCACAGCACGTAAATTAAAAAGCACTCTGTAGTGTAACTGAGCCTTATTTATTAAGACTTAATACATAATTATTATAAAGAAAATATATATAAACAAAAATGATTTGTCAAATCTTAAGAAATAAGTTAATTACCCTACAATTACCCTACAGAGTGGTATTTAGATTACGCGCTGTGACGTCAGAGTCGCATTCTCAGATTGAATGGATATTAAAATCTCAAAAAAACTTTGAAGCAAATAAGCCATTTTCAAATTGCTGGAGCCAAGGGCTAAGAACAGTCTTTCAAAAGTACCTTTGACATATGTGATAATTTTTTAAAGAAATGAGAATTTATGATATGGGATTTTGATTAAATGAAAATTCTTTAGACTTTTTAGTGTTGATATATGTCAAATAAACTTTTTAAAGCTTTTTTTACCCATTGGCCTACTGAATAATTTTGAAAATAGGCTAATAATGAATGTAATAAATATAATGTGTTTGACTCGGTAAGTTAAAAATATATTTTTCGGGGACCCCATTTCATTTTCGGCGCTTTTAGCATCCAAAGGAACCCGATTCAGGACTTGGCGATTTGCAAGTAGCTTAATTTGACTGTACTTTAAGACATATATAAAATACAGCTGGGAGAAAATAATGAAATAAAAATGGTCACCAGCTCTTAGACTATATTGGTAGGCAACTTCACGCACAATACATATTTTGTTTAATGTATAAACTTGACAGGTAGAAACATAACCTCAAAAACAGTTGGATATTATTTTTATTTTCAATTTTAGCTCATTATTTTTTTTATTCATTACCTTAAAAATAAACAACAATATTAGGTCTCATCCTGTTTTAAGTAAATTTTTTAAGTATATCGATGTTTCCGATTCCAAATGGTACTTAACACGTTCTAGATACGGCCCTCTTCAATTAACAAATAATCTGGTTACCCAGATCGATAGGCTGACACTTTACATTCAAGTGCTCCATGGAAGTCGTAAATCACGTTTGTCTAGATTATGCACGACTATAACTCCTTGGCGCAATGTATTCTCAATTCGAATAAACCGGAACATGTTCAATGCTTGACATGCCAAAGTATACTCTTACATTTTAACCCTAACAGTTAGAATACTGTTTTAGTAACATTACGAAAAAATTAGAAATCATTAGTAATAAATCTTTACCAAAAGTTTACCAGTTTAATCATACATAAGAATTCATATTTAGAACTATAGAATTAGATTAAGATAGAAATTTGTTTATAAATATTATCTTATTATGCACTAAGAATTAGTAGTAAGTATTAAATACTGAAAGATTTTCTATATTTGAAGCCTCTAGCAAATTTGGTTATTAAATACAATTTATTACAGTAACAATAACATGTTAACAGTAACAACGTTATGGATTACTGTAATAACTTGTATTCAATAACTTAAATTTCTGGGGGTTGCAAATGTAGAAAATTTTCAGTATTTAATGCGGTTGCAAATTTTCTGTACGATATTTAGAGTTAAAATATTAAGTACAATTTGCTTTAAAAAGGTAATATAAAGAATGTTGGAAAAATAGTTTTTACATTTACAAGTAGAAATTAGACTTAAACCTAATCTCCAACTTTTTTTTGTTTTCTAAATATTGGCGTCTCGATAAAGCGCTGACCCTGCGCTGTCTACAAAAAAAAGAAAAAGCCATACGTAATGAACGTGTAAAATTTTGCTGTATCGTTTAGAGAACATGCCTGCATAATGACAAAATATCACTTAAAATTAAGGATGTGCACATCAGATATAAATCCTTGTGATAATTAGTCTTGGGTTAACCCTATAACAAAAATGACATTAAAATTAAAGAGACGGTAATAGTTATTTAAGTATTAATGGCAGTTAGTGCATTTTACCGGTTGAGGATTATTTGGACTTTTTAAACATCAATAATATTTATAAAAGTGAAAAGTGAAATTAAAACGTAATTTTTTTTTGTTGTAAAAGTCAGTACTAATAACGGGTTGCTACGTATAATAAACAATGCTAAATTCCTAATTTTGTTTGACGTTTGTCCTGTGTGTCAATTAATATATTTGTAAAATAAACATTTTTTGTAAAAAATGATGACAATTTTGAGAATTAAGGTGGGTGGAATACAATGTTTTGCAATTATACCCGAAAAATCCAAAGATCAGTATCTAAACAGTTAAAAAAAAATTCAAAACATGGTGCACTGAAAAAAATATATAAAAACATAGAAAAGTTACTGTTACTTATTAATAAATAATTATTTCGTTCGAAGAAGAAACCTAAATAGTACAATAGCGTTTAACAGTTATTGTTTCAATTGTAATTTTAAATTTAACTTTAATACAAACTAATTTAAAGCTTGAAAAATTAAAAATTAGATTATTTTTTACCTACCGCCTCCCGATCGGTAAGTAATTTACTTACCGATCAGCAATTTGTAAACATAACCTACTGCTGTCATAATTAGGCTAGTAAACACGTCAAATTACCAGATCGTGCAAAAAACAATTAACAATTTTCACCAACTCAAAATTAATGGAATTTTAATTAATATAAAGTATACTTTTGGTTCCATGTTTTTAAGACATTGTTTAAAATAATATTTAACTTAAAAATGCAGGTACAGGCTTGAATATTGATGATGACGATGAACCGTGAACGTAGAGAATAAGGATTGGTAACTTGTAGTTCGATTTGGTTACATATTAACCAAAAAGAGCTGGTATCTACGAGCGAGTTCGGAAGCCTTCTAGTTTTTAAATGGTAGTTAGGCGGTGGCTGCTAGATGGCGCCATGCGTAAACAGTGACAATATAAACAATATGTTCACAGTGACGTTTATTTTTAGTGTGTGTTTTTATGAGAACATCTTCTTTGGTTATTCTTAGGTAAGTTATAGATACCTAGTATATGATTTTAGAAATAACAAATAGGCTAGCCCACAAAGTCTCTAAATCTCTATATGTAGCACATAAAAAACTGTAAGCCATGATTCGGTGATTTAATTTTGAATTCTTAAGTACTATATTTTCTTGTGTCAACTATAAATCGTTTAATGTTACCAAACTATACTAAAACCATTGTAATCAAAAAATACTAAAAGTAATTACATAATACCGATAAGGGTATTATAGTTTAGTAGCAACTTATAAATTATTTTGACGTTGATTTCTAACATAAACAAAATTTGTGGTTATGTGTCCTAGAATTTTATAAAATCATAAATCCAGAGTGCTCCAGATCTCGCTCGTAGACTATTTCGCCATCTAGTGGATTTCCGTCATTACGTAACACGAAAAATCTAGTTAAAACTGCGGAGTGTCAGGCTGTATGACTTCCAAGAGTATAACAAGCTACCGGCTTTGTGTCGTTAACTCGAACTCTGTATATAACAAAATCTGGAAAGCATTAATTATAAAGTTATTAATATGGGTCTTGGCAACTGTGTTATTTGTTGTAATACTGATGTAATGACAGTGACTGTAATTTATTGTGGTAATAAAAACAAATCTATTTTTAAGTATCTGATGTACGGAGATTTTTTCAGTAGAAATTAATAATTAATATTAAAATCCAGTAAAAGGTTATTTTCCTTGATTACAGTAAAATTTACTAGTAATTACTGGACTGCATTTTTTCCGTACCGTACCAGTTCCAATTTTTCACCGTAATACTTAATATTGCATATTAGTAATATAATATTACATAAATATGTATATTAGTAATATAAGATACATGAATCAAGGGCGTAGACAATATTTTTGTCTGGGCTCACAGACTGGACAGGGGTCATTTCGGATACCAGACTTTAAAGCGAAAAAACAACCGCGAAGACCATTACCGCGCAGTCCATTACCGCGAAAAGCCATTACCGCACTAGTCATTTACCGCGAAGACCATTACCGCGCAGTTCATTACCACGAACGGTCTTTACCGCGTGTGACTTTTACAGCGAAAATCGTTGTCCATTATTTTTATTTTATGTAAGGGTATTTCCGAGGGATTGATGGCAGTTTGGTTTGGTTAGTTTTGGTTTCGGTTTGGATTTTTATTGATAAAGTGGAACGTTTACTAAATGTACCCATACATCTGTGTTTGGGTTTTTTATGTGTGTTTTTTTTTTAATTTATATCGACTGATTTGTATAAATCGCTAATTAATAATATTTTAAGTACGAATCGTCATGTCGATTGAAATAATGAAAAGTGCTAGGGGCCAAGACCTCGCTGTATATAAACATTTCATATACAGGAAAGAAAAGACTGTTAAAAATTTAAAAAAATTGTAAGTGCGTAAATTACGACGTGCTTTCTTGCAATGGGGCGTTTGCATACTTCGGAGAGAATTTTTTTAAAGGAAACTAGTAATGGCCACAACCCTGACCCAGTTAGAACTGTTGTTTTCTGCAAAATATTTATTTTTTTTATTTAATCTTTTTTCTTCAAAAAAAAAATTAAAATAATTATGCGCGGTAATGGTTTTAGCGGTAAAGTCCATGCGCGGTAACGGTGGCGCGGTAACGGTGGCGCGGTAACGGTTTCGCGGTAATTGACTGGGCTGTAAAGATCCCTACCCGGTCATTTCGTGACCTAAATAACTAGAACTATGATCAACTTTGTAAAATATCTGCAGATTTTTTGTTTCATAAAGGTTAAAAAAAAATACATTTTTCATCATAATAAAAGGGGAAGACATGTCCTTTATACATATAGTATAGTATTATAGAACTTCTATCTAAGAGTAAAGAAAATGCGATATCAGAACAAAAAGAATACACAATGGAGAATTCTCCCATTAGATTAGACAGGGACAAAAGTTCTACCCAAAAAGGATAGAAGACATACATACACTCCCACTTCCACCCAACCAAACAAATTCTGTATTTGTTCTTTGTTGAACAAATACAATATTTACTTGGCCGGGCGAAAAGTGCATTATTAAAGAAATTACTGGCGCCATCTAAATTTTAGTAAAATTATCTTATTCTACAGATTCACATTAGCTATGTTCGTACGTGCCGCTCACTGCTACACTTTCCGGCCAACCAAATAAATACTGTATTTGTTGTATGAAAAACAAATACAGTATTTATTTGGTTGGCTGGAAAGTGTAGCACAAATGAGATAGAGATAGGGTAGACATCTTTTGTTTCATAATTCTAGTTGTAGAGAGCTCCATTGTATCAGCATGAATGTACGTTTGTTATTTTAAAATATGGTCTGCTTTTTCTTCATGCAAAGGGGATATTTCAAGCTCAGATATTAGGGTGTATTCGTTATTCTTATAAATCTAAGTAATTCTGTCAACAAAAATAGGTTTTTACATTTAAATATAAATTATTTTTGACATGCATATTATAAAATTAGGGTGGTTCAAAACAAAAAAGTTGGATTTTTTTGCTGGTCATGGAGAATAATAATAAATATCAATTTATAAATATTAATAATATTTATAAAAGTGAAATTAAAACGAAAAATTTATTTAGTTGTAAAAATCAAGCATTTTAACAATAATTGGAATAGGATTTTTACTAAAGAGTAATTAGAATTTAGTTTAATTTTGTATACCAATTGTTGGCACCGTCGAAATTAAATAAAAATGTTAAGGAAAATAAAGTTTTTAATGCTAATCAACAAGTAGAAGGCACATACTAAAATTATCGAGAAAAAATAGTAAGTCCGTCAATAAAATTCTTTTACTAACCTTCTATTTAAAGCACAAACCTTAAAAATTCACACTTACGTAGTTCACACGAAACTACTAAGACTCTACTGCCTAGGGGGGGAAATAGTTTTTTGATTTTAAAGTATAATATTTAGCAATATTGCCACTTCATAACAAAATAGTTAGATTAAGGTATCAATGGAGATTTTTTTTTTATATAAACGAAAATATCACTCGAGTGCCAATAATTAGCGTGCCAACGCAACAAAAGTGCCAACGATTGGGGGTTTTACCCTAGTAACGACAGAAGTTTTTTAGTGAATATTAATAATAATAGTTCTAAAAACTAATGGGCCAAGAAAATTATGTAGTTTTATTGTCTAAATAAATTTTAAATTATTTTAAGGTTAGAAACGCAAAATTAAATATTTTTTAGTAAAATATAATATAATGCAATCTTATCATTTGGGAATGAAAAATTGGTCACTATTTCTTTAGTTTGTAGTGAAACTATGTTTAATTAAATATTATACCGGGTGTTTTTTTTTAACCTGAAACTTTCAAATATCTCGAATATTATGCATTTTAGAAAAAAAAAATATCGGACAAAATTTGTTTATTTTAATGGTGGAAACAAAATGGCGTATTTATTTTTTACGGATATTTACGTTTTCAAGGTCATTTCAAGGTCAACTTTGTTTTGTTAAGGACAAAAAAATAAAAATATGATATGTTTTTTGAGGTTATGGTAAAAATGAGAGCTAACTTTTAAATTTCAGATTCGGATTCAGCGGCTCAAAATACATAGGAATTGACTAGTCAAGTCCGTCAGAGATACAACTTTTTTATTTTGTGTGGCTGTGTTATCTCTGCAACTAAAACTCCGATCAAAAAAAGTTTTTACAAAAGATTTTTATTTTTTTGAGGGGAATTAAATAACAGTAAAAAATATATGATTGTACTTAAAAAAACAAAGTTGACCTTGAAATGACCTTGAAAACGTAAATATTCGTAAAATATAAATACGCCATTTTGTTTCCACCATTAAAATAAACAAATTTTGTCCGACATTTTTTTTTCTAAAATGCATAGTATTCGAGATATTTAAAAGTTTCAGGTTAAAAAAAACACCGGGTATACGGTAATAAAGTTTCAAAAACATAGTTGCAACCTATATTATAATCAGATTGAAATAGTTACTATAAAGTAGGATTATGGTAACTTTTTACGAGTGCAGCGAAGTACCTTTTGGAACATTTTAGTATTATAAACTAAATGGTCATTTTATTGGGTAATTACCTAGTTAAGGCAACTTTATTATTCCTATTAAGTAACAAATTTGCATTAATTAAAATCTAAAAATATTGGTATAATCGGCCACTTCAGGCCTATTTTTGAAACAATATGTTTATAATGTGTTATATAATATCTTCAGAAGCAAAATTTAATACAATATTACAAGTTTTTAAGATTGGCTATATACGCTAAAACATATTAAACTAAAACAAATTAAAAATCTTTAACATTTTTGTCAAAAATACAATAACTTGTACTGATAATATTAACATTGTCATTTGCTTGACCAAACCTTTGATTGCTATTATCAGAAGGTATACTACTGAGGAGTAGAAGTCCATGACGGAGCCTCCACCAAAATTATGTAGCTTCGGAGACGATATTTGACCCACTCCATATGAACTTTTTTTATTTGATGTTTTATCAATTTTCATTCTTATTTTTACCATATTTTTATTATTAAGCAAAAGCATTTCGTCAATCCTCAATTTTTTTTTCAAAAATGTGAAATCCAAAAAAAAGTAATAAAACGTCAAAAATACAAACTGTTTAAATGGATAAAAGACAAACTTCGTCTGAGTCATTAAAGATATCAATTTGATTGAAATTAATGTCAAGTAAATCGAGAATTGCTGATCCAATTTTCAAAAGCATAACACTGTTGAACCCATAATCAAAAGTACTTTTAAATAAGATCACTTGACGTATGGTTCTCTTTCAACTGTTTATTATGGCGTCCATTGTCTGTTGAATGTTGTGACGTAAAAATATATCCCACACAAATTAAAAGTATAATCCGAGGATTTTTCTAAAAAAAAAAATATTTTTCTATAGTCTGTCCAATTATGCAAGATAGTAGTTTAAATTCCCGCGATTTTTAAGCTACATCATTGGTTAAAAACTCGTACCTTTTAACTTAAAAATATTGTGACATTTTTTGTCTATGATAATGATTGAGGGTCGTTAAAGCTAATATAAGAAGAAAAAGTTACATAAAAAAATGGTTATACTTAATGTTATTTTGTATGGTATTGGAAAAGTTACTTCCTTGGTTTATTCTTCATACGCTCACACTAAATTAGCATATTCTACATATTGTACAAAAGTAAATTATATTGAACACAAGGAAAACGTCAAATTTGTAGATTACAATTACAACTTAAGGCTTATCCAGAGGTACGCATAACAACCATTACAAGATACATGACGACACATCAAGCCAATCCTGGAATCGCATTCTTATGTACTATGCTTGTTATGCGAGTCTTTGGATAGGCCCTTTCCAGGAAAACAGTACCGACATCTGTTAAATTTTTGATACACTACGATTTATACATAATTATGCTATTTATGCGCTCTGTGGTGTAAAACGGGCCGCGTCCCTTACTATCTTACATAACTGGACGGAGTATAATTGAATTTATTTATTTTGAAAATTCCACACTGTATAAAGTGAAATTTATGATAAGGTTTTTGCCTTATTTTCGGAAAATTTCACATTGTGTACCACACGAAGAAGAGAAATGAGCAAGCTTAGGTCTTGAGACTCGAATTGGGCTTAGTTTACCCTGGGGCCCGCCCGTCTGCTCGCTAACTTGATTTGTGCTTATCCGTTGGAAAAATTGAACTAAACTTGGAATTGATGCATTCATTCAGATTCTCAAATGAAACGTAGCAAAAGTCATTGTAAAATATCTACATAAAAGGGAATTAGAATGGCAGGTATAGATATAAATGGAGGATTGACACGGTGAATGAATTTTATTTCAATAGAATTTGTAAAGCTATATTTAAAGTTTACTCCCGACAAGAAAATATAATAAATGAATTATACAGGCCCACAATTTTGTTGTTGTTGTGAGTCTTGGATTCCAATATGATATTCCTATCCTGAAACCGATTCCGTAACCCGTTTAACCCTTACACGTAAGGATTTTGACATAACCTCGAAAAACTAGTGAAACCTCTAAAAGCATCTACTCCACACACTGTTACTGAATCTTGTATAGGATGCAGTAGATCCTCAAAGTAAACCAAAAATTGATATTGGTAGCTAAAAACCTGTATTTTAATTTGCTAAGTTCAGCAAAATCATAGAGGTTAGTTCTTGGAGGATATTGGCTTAACACTCTTCAGCAGGATCTATACTTCGCACCATTAATTTAAGAAGTAAAATTTTAAGTGCTTTTATTATAACTATCTATTTAAATGAAAAATTAATAGGCAAAATAATTTTATTTTCATTCATTTAGTTAAAAATATATTTTTTAAATAGGGCACATTTGCTTTGTTGGTCAGTATATGTTTTATGTATTAGCTATTGAAAAGTCAGTCAACTAACGTTTGACAAGCTCTATTATAATAATAGAGTACCAATAGTAGGTACTGTACTATAGTACTATACTACTTGGAGTTCAGCTAGGCAACTAATAGATTTTCTTAAGTAAGCAATGTCGCTTTCGCCAAAAAACAGAAAGCAGTGTCATGTAGTCAGGGGCGTTTCGAGGTTTTTGTCGTAGGGTTGTGTGAAGGTAAGTTTTTCGGACTGAAAAAAAATTGATGACAAAAAAAAAAGGTTATCCCCCAATTTTTTTTTAAAAAGGTCCTCACCCCCAAAAAAATTTTTACTCCCAACATTTTTTATTACCACCAAAAACTATTTTTACCCAATTTTTTTTACCCAAAACTAATTTTCTTTATTCAACCAGAATAAATATATATCACATCTACATTTTGCCGACTCAACTGCTGAAATTATTGACTGGGCCATTTCGTAGAGGGAGTAACACCCCCACACCCACCTCGGAATGCCCCTGCATGTAGTACCTTTACGTATAAGCTGTAGCATGCTAGCAATAAAACAAGTTTAAACTAATGTAAAAAATACAATCAAAATTTATTGGAACATAATACAATACAATAAAGTAACTTAAACTTAAATAATTTTTGCGTGCGTGCGTGCGTGTGCGTTTTTGTGTGTGTGTGTGTGTGTGTGTGTGTGTGTGTGTGTGTACTATTATAGGCTTAGTTTACACCATAGGAACTATATTTTAAGTTCAGTAACTTTTTATCTACTATCTCTATTTATCGTGTTCTGTGAACAGAGATAGATAGATAAATAGTACATGAACTTAAAATATAGTCACCATGGGGTAAACTAAGCCATAGTAACTATAATAGTTAAGTTATTATGATAGTATAATCTTATAAATGTGTTGAGGAAAACTCAACTACGGCTTTTTTTAACCGTCCTTCGTATGAGGGATCTTCAATTATATTAATTTTGTACTTTTCCCAGAACTTAAGAAATTCACGGTGAACGGCTTCACCGGCCTGTTCAGACCATATACCCAACCCGGAGCCCTCCAAAAAATGAAGTGAGTGAGTAATATGCTCCAATATGACATGAATTTTTAATGTTTTGGATACACATGTTGCTTCCAAGTTTAACCTCACCGCATTCACAAGTTTTCCCACATCTTCAAAAGGTCCATTTTTTGTTGAAAAACATCTGTTTACTAATGTGTTCATAGATTTTAAAACTTCTATAAATGGAACAATTAAAATATAAGGAACCTTTCCTAGAACTTCAGGATCCGCTAATTTCTCAGCTTCCTTTAATAGTTTGCGGCAAGCATTGCCCTCAAATACTTCCCCATGATATTGTTTTGTGATAAGCTTTAGTTTTTTGGGCCATAATAGGGCATTTTCCCTGCCCAGAAGAGGGACAATACCTTTCCAAAAGATGTGGTTTACAAAACCCTGGAGGAGATGTAGTTCGGGTACCACACATTTCTGAATCACCAGCACATCATCGTTTTCAACAAATAGTGGTTTATTTATAGTACTTTGACAATTTTTTGCCTCTCTCTTAATTTTTCCAGAGGAACAATACTTATCAAAAGATATTTTTAGATCTCCGTATGTTTTTAACCTTAAACAATCTGGGCTAGTTTGTAATTCATCATATACAACCTCTTCATCCTCAATTTTCTCTGTCGTTTCTTCCTTAAAATCTTGAATAGTAACAAAACAAAATGGACATGGGTACGTTGAACTTGCGGTTTGTTGCCCATTAACTAGCAACAAAACTTTAAAATCAGAAACAAATTTAAACGAAATGTTATTTAACTTTGTAAGTCCAAAAAGAATTTTTAAATTTTTGTAAGTTTCTTTTATTTTTGGTACAACGCATAATAAAAATAGTTTGTACACACTTGACTTTCTTTCACTGCCGACGCTTCCCCCCTCCGAGTATAGTTTTCGTTTCTTAATAGAAGGATCATCCTCATTTTCTTCTTTGTTAAAACTTATAATTTCTTTTTTCATGACAGACATTGACATTTTAAAAAAGCCTTGCCCTCCATCGGCCATAATTTTCACAATATAATTTGTTGTAATGTTCCTTGCGTCCAAAACAGCTGTTAATAATTTTTCCGCATCTGCCCAAACCACAACCCTATTTTTTCTTTTATCATCGTCAACATCAAACTCAACTATTTCGCTTTTATATAATTTTTCTAATGATTTAGATATTTTTGAAGCACAATCTCTGTAATAACTGGGTACAGATTTTCTTCCAGCACAACTTCTTACAAAATTACAAAGTTTCTCCATTTGCCGCGTAGAAGAAGCTGTATTTACTTGATAATTTAGTAGATTTTCTGCCGAAAAAGTAATGTTCTCAGTTTGTTTAGGATTAATAATTATTGTAGATTTGGCCCCTCTTGTACTTAAATCAATTTTTATATCTTTTCTGGAAGTTTCGTTTTCACACTTATTTTTAAGTAAAGAACTTATAATTTGGTCAGTCTGCTTTTCTGGAAGAGGTTCAATTACTTTAGCAATATTTTCTGAAGCCTTACTTATTTTACAAATGTGATTTCTTCCTTTGCCAACTTCTTGAAAACAGCTTGAACAAATTGTCTTCTTTGCATTTTGTTTTGGCAAAATTGGTTTTCTGTTTGTAGTATTTCGTCTCGAAATATGCGATCTTCCTTTAATACAAATTGAACACTTGCATTCCGAGGACCTTGTTTGTGGCAAGGTTGAAAAATTAAAGTCAGGCATAGAAAGGGATTGTTCCATATTTTCCTTAATTTTTTCTTTATTTTGCAATTTAATGCGGCAACTACCGCAAATAGCATTAGGATATTTCCTATCATTTATATTATAATTTAAGTTTACGTGGCATCGAACAAGTTCTTCTATTTTGGAAGTTACACTGAACGCAGAGGCAGGTGACTTTCCTAAACTAATTTTTTCACCACAAAGAGTACATATCTTCCTTCTATTTTCATCGTGGTCACATTTAAATGGCATTTTTAAAAATAATTAGAAAAAAAAAATTTTGATAGCAACTATCAAAAATTTTGACAACTGTTGTCAGTCATGTAACTATGACAACTAAGTATTAAAATATATACTGGGGATTTGTTATCTGAAATATACTCACCAACAACGTTTATAATAACTTATACATTGCATAATAAAAATAAACTTTTATTAAAATACATCATATTAAATTATAATTTTGTTACATTTTTAAAAAATAAAGAGTTTACGCATACATAGAAACTTATTTGGTTGGTCATATCGTAAAAAATAGAGCAGTTATAGTAATTCGAAAAACATCAAAAAATAATTTAATTTTTTTTTTATTTTTGAATAAAGTCAATTATAAATATTTTTTTTAACAAATTAAGTACTACTTAAAAAAATAATTAGATATTCGTTAGAAAATACACATTTTTAGTAAAAGTTGTAAGGTTTGGAGCCTGCTGAAGATTGTTAAGCCAATATCTTTCAAGAACTAACCTCTACGATTTTGTTGAAAGCAGAAAACTAAAATACAGGTTTTCAGCTATCAAAATCATTTTTTGGTTTACTTTGAGGATCTACTGCATCCTATGCAAGATTCAGTAACAGTGTGTCCATACCACCCCCTTCCTTCAAATTCGTAATTTCGTAACCCCATAATCCCCTAACCTCGGAATACCATTACTCCATAACCTCAAAACCCCGTAACCTCATTTAGTAGAAAAATCTGGTTCGGGAAAACAGAACAATTACTTGAAAACTTCTTGTAGAACATAGTTATGAATAAGTAACTGTATAACCCTAAAATCCCATCACACCATAACCTCCTAACCCCTTCACTCCGTAACCCCATATATTATAACCTCTTAACCCCATCATCCTATTCTGTGGAGAAGACCGGTTCTCGAAATCATAAAAGCTTTGTGAGTGAAGTCATGAATCAAGGTCTACTTCATTATTTTTTTTAACACCTCCCAGACGTATGCTTGTTATCCAATATCTTTTTTGCAATATTTATGAAATTGAATTTTTTCGTGGTATTTACGCAATTGTTTAATGAAAGACCACTAATACCACTACTACTAACACTGCTACTACTTTTCACGATTGCAATTGTGAAAAGTTCTATGATTTTTTTCCGGAACTTCAAATCCTGCTACCTCCAAGAACATTGGAGATGGTGACACTGCTTCTCAAGAAAATGTGTGGAATTTTGTGGATTTTGAAGTTATGGTGTTAGGGGATTTTGGGGGTATAGAGTTACTTACCTATGACTGTGTTTCACAAAAAAAACTGAAGGATTTGTTCTGTTTTCCCAAACTACATAATGATGTTACGGGGTTTTGAGGTTATGCGGCTATGGAATTATGAGGTTAGGGGATTATGGGGTTTTGGGGTTATAGAATTAGCACTTTGGGGACAAGGGGGTGACAGTGGTATGACATAGATGA
This sequence comes from Brachypterus glaber, assembly GCA_958510825.1. Lineage (NCBI taxonomy): Eukaryota > Metazoa > Arthropoda > Insecta > Coleoptera > Kateretidae > Brachypterus > Brachypterus glaber. The sequence goes on along the minus strand of OY294044.1, from coordinate 12,041,452 downwards.
TTTTAGCGGTTTCAGTAGTTTTTTGCGTGTTTTTTGAGGTTATGTCAAAATCCTGACGTGTAGGGGTTAAACGGGTTGCGGATTCCGTTTCAGCGAGAAAAAATACATAGGAATATTATATTGGAATCCAAGACTCAGAAAAAAAAATATTGTGGGCCTGTGTTATTAGCAATGTCTCCCTTACTTTCTTTTTATGGGCCTTTTTACAAAAATGGTTTATTGCTCTTTCCTTTAGAGAATTAACTAACTTAAATATAGGTTCAAATTTAAAAATGTAACCTTTCCAATGGACTTTTAAGGATTTAATATATGACTAGATTTAATATTTGACATTTATTACATAAATTATGATTGGCCGATTTGTTATAACTAAAACATAAAACTGGAAAAATTTACTTTAACTTCATGTCTAAGTTAATTTTACTGCTTTTAGTCATTTAAAATAAACTAGATTTAGGGCCACTTGCACTAACGATGGTTGAACTATGAACTTGGATTAAATTGACGATCGACCAATCAGACAGCAGTACTTTTAACTTAAACTTTTTAATCGAGATAATTCCAGTTTAAATTTTGGTGCAAGTGATTCTAAAGGTCTATGAATTATAATCATAAATTATGATTTAAGGCCTAGCCAGAGGCTCGCATAACTAGCATAATACATAATATGTGTTACCCAACACACTACCTACTGTATACGATGCTGCGATTGGCTGTGCCGTCATGTATCTTGTACGCTGGCTTATAAGGTTTTATTATAAAATAAAATACGTTATTTATAATACTAGTTTAGATATAAATTTCTCCTTCTTCCGTTATTTGCTGGATCGGATGGATTCATAGCAAAATTATTTGTTTATGTTTGCTTAAAAGCCTGTATTGGGGTTATTTTATTTCTGCTAAAAACGTATTTACTGTCAAAATTTAAAAAAATCAATATGGAGGATTCAAAATGGCTTTAAAATTTGTATTATCCTAATTTGTTCTTTTAAGAAAGTTGTATCAGGGTTTTCCAGTGTCGCTATTGATTAAGAAAGCCAAATCTAATGTAAAAAATTAAAATTTATTATATTCATATTAAATATAAGTTTTAAAATGTTTTCGCTATTTTGAATTAGCCATATATGAGTATGCACATTGAACATTTAATTTTTGACATTAAAATTTGGTTTTAGCTGCCTGAAAAACAACCCCTATATCAGTTATTAAGCAAACATAAGAAAAAGTAATTTTGGCTATATTCCATCTTATTCAGGCAAATATCTCCGAAATTGGCCAATTTAAATTATTTTTTTCTTGACGGATACGAATTCGGCGAGTTACAAACTATTGTAATCAATCATTGGTAATATTTCTGATAAAATTCTACATTTATTCTCAAGACAATAGCAAGTCCAAACTGTGAATAACACATCGTACCTTTATGAAACCTTTAAATATTTATTTTACCGTCTTTCTGATAGGTCTGGAATTGAAGCGTTGAAAAGTACGGATTACACAGAAAAATGAAGTATTTAACAAAAAAGAGAATCGTCAGAATTAACTGTAATCTGATTTTAGATTGTTGTTACTTTCTTTAGTAAAGATTTTTTTTTTAAATATATAATATTCGTATAATATAACAAATAAACGATGTACAATACATATTGATTTCTTTGAAAAATACTTTTTTTGTGCTAAAAAAAGATCAAATATAAAAACCGACAGAGGCTATCAAATATTCTATTTTTATAGGGTCACTCCATCCGGCGGTGGTTTTATGATACCCGTCTTAGACGGCAGCAACAAACTGCCGCTGAATCTAGTGTTTTTTTTATTAGAAACTCAGATCTTTTAATTGATTTACTGGCTATAAATTCTTAATACAAATTAATAAAATAAAAATACAATAACTGAATTTTATTTATTTATTTCAAAGTAATGAACATAGGAAATTTTTTTATCGGTGTTCGGAAAAGAGAACATTCTAGCTAGAATGTAATTTTAAGATTGGTGCAGAGGGCAAGGAATTTTGGAAGTTTAAACGCAAACAGAAAAGTGGTTGGAGACACTTCGCGAAATGCAAAAACTGTTGATAATAAAGAAGCTGTCATTTAGACTTTTGAAGAATAATCTGGAACAAGCATTAGTATCGTGGCAAGAAATCTTGATATGTCTGTCCTGTGTTTAATGAACTCTAAAAGATGAAGAAACGCATTATTTTTAGCATACTCGCGTTCAATGTATGAAGCATGCTAAAGAATATGTTCAAAATGACCTCCACCAACTTGAACACATAACACAGCTCTTTTTAACAGACTTCTCCTGGCATTAATAATCATATTTGGAGTTACTGACTCAAGCGCTTCATGTATTCGGTCTCCTAGTTCTTCTACAGTGTCTGGCATATTTCTATACACTAAATTTTTTACATGGTCCCATAAAAAGAAGTCCATTGGAGTGAGATCAGGGGATCTAGGAGGCCACCTTCTGGGACCCCCACGGCCTATCCAACTGTTTGGAAAACTGATGTCGAGTTAGCTTCTTGCGTTTCTGAGAAATGCACTGGACAGCCATCATGTTGAAACCAGATATTATCCACATTTGCCAACCTTTGAAGTGGGATGTCATCAATAAGATTTTCCACTTCATCCCTTAAGAAGTTAGTGTAGGTTTCGCCATTCAATCTGCCAGGAAACTCATGGGGTCCAACCTAAAAACAAATATTTTAAGCATTTTATGGTGGTTTATTTCTCAAAATAACTTACTATAGCATCTCCCAATATTCCGGCCCAAATATTCAAGGAAAACCTTCGTTGAGGATTTCCTTGCCTGAAGGCATGGAGATTTTTCTGTCCCCAAACATGAGAATTCCTTGAATTAAAAAAACCATCTCTTTGAAACCCAGACTCATCCGTAAAAAGAATGCTTTTTACAAAGTTTTCATTTTCTTGATGTTTCTGCAACAGCCATGCAAAATTCGACTCGTAAAGGATAGTCCTCCGGTGTCAAGCATTGTACTCGAGTGTAATGAAAGGGATGTATTTTTTCATCTTTTAGAATTCGTTGAACAGAGGTCTTAGACATATCAAGATTTCTAGCCACGATACTAAGGCTTTCATGTTCTTCTTCAAAAGCCTGAATGACAGCTTCTTCATTATCAACAGTTCTTGCAGTTCGCGGAGCGCCTCCAATCTCTTTTTTGTTTGGAGTTAAATTTCCAGAATTTCTTGCCCTTTGCACCAATCTTAAAATAACATTTCTGCTAGGATGTTCTCTATTGGGAAAACGAATAGGATATTCTACAGATGTAGCTGAAGCACTCCGGCCACACTCGCCATATAAAATTAGCATTTCGCAATACTCTTCTGAAGTAAACATCATGAAAGTTTTGATATTTTTTTATGACATTAATAAATATTTATGTCACATTAATCACCATGTCAACCTACAGAATATGTACCTGAAATAATTAAATTTGCTTCCATAGCTACAAATTCAACCTTTAATGGTAATTTATAATCAGCAACAGTATTGGTCCACTTAAAGCATTCTTATTTTTGAATTGAACGAAGATGGATTTTTTTTGAAATTTTTTTCATAATTTCCAGAGGGTTTTTAATATACCCTCAAATTTCGGTACGTGAGTTCTGGAACAGGCTGTATTTATTTTTCACAGTGTACGATGATTGAAACAAAATGTTGCTCACCTACTATGTTTTTAAGGGGTTCATCCGAGAGTATCCTAAGGTAACCTGTGAACATAAATAACTTGTCGAGGGGAAACCTGATGTGAAAATACTGACCGCCTGATTGTATGTTTAGGATTTCTAGTAGGGTGACATTTGATGGAAGCCAAAAGTGTTTTATGTGGACTGAAAATAGGGTTTAGCAATTTAAATGTTTACAAATGAAAAGGTCATTGCAACAATACTGACCATAAAAAAGTCCTTGACCGCAGGGAATCCTTGCTGGCAGGGGTCTAATTTTTGCTTTTCCCTATCTTATCAGGCAGATGCATCTTTTCATATAAAGACCTTGCAAATTATTAAAACATATGTAAATTACACAGCCACACAAAAAGAAAAAAAGAGTCTTGTACTTTTGACGAGACACATGTATTCCTATGTATTTTGAGTCGCTAAATGCGAATCTGAGGTCAAAATAGCATCTCATATGATTAGTTTTGGAGATAACCTCAAAAAACGTTATTTTCATACTAAAAAAATAAGGTTTATGAGGTTATCTCGAAAACTTATCTGAGAAGGTGCTATTTTCAACTCAAATTCTGATCCAGCTCCTTAAAATACATAGGATTACAATGGTAATAAAAAATTCCGGACCTTTTTTTCTTTTTGTGTGGCTGTGTAGCTAAAGTAGTTCTACATGGTAATAAATGAATGTTAAATAATTATTTTACATTCTAATTTAAAAATACCTCTGTTTTCTTACACTGCACTAGTAAATAATGTCGCTTCCTGGGAACTTACATGGGTATTTTTACGAATCGGTCTATTGCAATCAATGTTACTTTTTAAGCAGTGTATAAAAAAATGCAGCAAATTACAACTGAATTAATACTTTAGACACTGTTTAAGGGTTACTAAAATTAATATAATCTAATATTAATATTAGTACCCCAATGGGGTACTACCCCATATAGAGTACTATTTAATATAACTGCAAAGACTATACACGGAAAAAAAAAATTATAGCTAGGAGCGCTATAACACACATACCAAGCAAATTATAATCACTTATTATATAAATACAAGGCTTTCTCTTACAATTATGGCAGTCAGTGTAAAAATTTATATGAAATACTTTAATTGTTTAGTGAATAATAAAATATAACAAATAGTATGGCATTTATAGCTTAAATAGATTTAATTATTGTCCGTGCTAATAATTTTTATAATATAATAAAATTTCTGTAAATTTATAATAGTGCCTGTAATAAATATAATCGTGTCTGTAATATATATAATCGTTTCCAATTTATTTTTAACATTATTAGTTATTGTGTCCCTTATAATCTATAGCTTAAATCACTATAATTTGCCACTGTTACCAAATATCTTATAATGTATAGCGCAGAGCCCACTAATTTCTTTCCGTGTAGTCTCTATAGCTATATTTAGGATCATTCAAAACAATTTTGTGTACAAAATTTTTAATTTTCTTGTTTTTTGACTTTTATGTTTAAAATAAGATAGTTTAATAGGACAAACCGATTAAAAAAAACAGTGAGTATTTTTTAATCTTAAAAAGGTAGTTTTAAAACATACAGAAATTTTACATCTTTACAAAAATTTAAAGGGAGCTTCATGGAAGAGAGTTTAGGATCTAGGTTTCTCAGAACTTTCTTTTTTATAAATTAAGAACTGACAGTTTATAAAAATATATACTGCACGTTTGTCACTTAATAACCGAAAATATATATAAACAGTTATATATCTGTCGTTAAAATCAAATGGACAGGAAACAGTGAATAGTACCATTTCATCCTTTTTGGGAATCGTCAGGACTATGTATCCTGTATGTTGTTAATATTTAAATAAAACTTTAGATAGATATAAAAGCATGGTCCCATCTACTGATCTGGTCAATATTATCTGTTCAATTGTTCTCAAAAGGCAAATCGCCACAATTTAGGGTGTACAGTAACGTGCATTCAAGATGCCACAGACCAAAACCATTATATGAACCTTTAGCCGGTTAAGCAGAGTTAAATACATTAAGAATTGACAGTCTATAAAAATATATACAGCACGTTTGTCGGTTAATAACCGAAAAAATATATAAAAAGTTATCTATCTGTGGTTAAAATCAAATACACAGGATACAGAGTGCTGATGATGGTACTATTCACGGTTTCCTGTCCATTTGATTTTAACTTTTTGTTTCTTTTTTATGTTCAATCAACCTTTTAAATTTTGTAACTTTTTTTGGTATCACCCTGTACATAACATGGTATTTTAGTGCACGTTGGAAAGAAAGGCTTAATGGTTCTTGCACTGATCCTTCCTTAAAAATGTTTACAATTCCTTAGGACGGATTTAACCACTTAAAAAAATCAAACAAAGAACCAATGTTTGCGGTTTGCGTACGTTTAAAGAAAAACTAATAAACATTGTTTGCTTACCTTTAGAATTATAATGGCTATAGTCAGAAAATAAGAAAGCAAATAACGAACCGTATTGTAACGTAAAAATTAAAAATGCAAATAAACTTACACATATTTTTAGTCCGTTGTTCATTAGAGGAAATGCGCCTAATTTCGGATGGTTTCCAAATTTCGGATAGTAGTGTATTTAAGATACTGTCTGCAAAGGTAAATAGAAACCTACTTTTATGTGAAGCCAAAAGTCAAACTAAATCCGTCCTGTAATATGATAACGGTAGAGCTTCTCCCCTTTAAATGGCAGCACAAATCGTTTATATTGCAAATGGCAGTTTTGTGCTCAGTTGCATTATTATGCTTGTTTATTTTATAAATAATCGTTAAAAAAGTTCGTGATTCTGTCTTGGGTAAGTTATGATGTTATTTAAGTTGATTCACTATTCATAATTAAGCAATTTGAAAACGTAAACATTCTACAAATTTCTAATCTAAAAAGCAGAAAGTTGCCTAATTTCGGATAGACCATTTTTGTGCATTTGATTCCCAATTTCGGATATCCGCAAGGTAATTATTATTCAGGATAACCAACCATTAATTATTATTTGTATAATGATACAACAAACTAAGATAAACAATTTTGAAAAAACGAAAATTACCTAAGATACTAAGATATTCGAAATTGGGAATCTAAAATTATAGTTCCTATAGTATTTACGTCTTAAATGTGAAGGAATAACAAGAAACATAAGCAATGGGATCTAGATCTACTCTTGAAAAAAATTTTTCGGATATGTCCGAAATTAGGAGCCCCTTTTCAAATGCACAAAAATGCGCTGATTTTTTTTAACCGTGTTTTTTGGAAAAAATAAACTGTAATAAAATTGCTTTTATAATAAATCATGGTTCGCTATAATAAGTTGTATCTGGTTATATAAAAAAAATATCAAAAAGTAATACCGAGTATTAAATACTGAATACATTGTAAATGGTATCCGAAATTAGGCGACTTTCCTCTATATTTGAGAAACAAACTGTGAAATGTAAATTTTTTGTAACTAAAAACACAAACAAGACTAATTTATTCAGATTTATTTTACCTGTAAAAGTATTTTTTCAATTTACGAGCTTCTGTAATATTTATTCTCTATTTCCTTGATAATAATAATAATAATTTTTATTCAAATCCTTAAAAAAAATCATTTAAAAATTCAAATATTATCTTTTAGTTTTTAAGGAATTCATTACGGCATATTAGAACAACAAGATTACCTGTATAAATTATAGATTCGAGTTATGATCAATCAATCATGAAACTTACCTTAAATTTCATAATCGAGGGGTGTATTATACTAGGATAGGCTTATATTGGGATAAATTAGTACCTATAATGCAAAATTTGTTGATATTTTAAATATTAGCCAAAATAAATAATCAGTTGGAACTTTAATAACCCAAAAATCTATAAAAAGTAGTAATAGAATAGTGTTCTAACTGAGAACCGTGTTGCATTAAATTCAAATGTTTTTGGCTGTTTGTTTTAATAACTTGTACATAATTGCAATATTTTGCATAAATTATTATTATTATTCATTATTAAAATTGATAATTAATAGTTGTTTCGAACAAGTATTCCTCATCAACCTCCACAATTTAGGTAAAAAGCACAGGCCAAATTTTTTATGCACTAGTAACTTCGATTTGACTTAAGTTAATTTTTCGTACGACCTAGTGTACACGAAATAAAGAAAAATGCATGTTCACTATATATCCTCGGATATTTTTCTATCGCACGAGTACATAGTGCACATTTGAATGAAATGACAACTATGCACACTCATTTATCCAAACGAGTACACATAGCTTTCATTTTGACAAAAGTCAGTTGACTTTTATAAAGTTTTGAAATGTCAAAATTTAACACAGGTAATTCGTTGAAATATACATTTTTAAAGAGTTTAGACTGTAGATCGAACTAAAAATGTTGTTCGCAACTCGTTTGCGACAAGGCCTTAGTACACTCCAATGATTTTTTGACTTCCCTTCGCGTCGTCATTCTCGTGCACTAAGTACTAAAGTCGCTTACTCGTTACGAAAACTACTATTCATTAACGGAGTAGGTACCTGATTTTTAAGTAAGAAATTCAAATTAAACTTTATTATCAGTTAGAATCTCAAAAAATGCAGATAAAACATGCTTGTATTGTAAATAAAATGGGCTATGTGCATAATATTTTTATTTTTTAAGTACAGGCAAAATGATAGTAAAAAGCTCTATTAAAAAATGCAAAAAAGTCCAAACCTGAAAAAATGTTAGTTGAAACCTTGTTGTTCTGATACGACGATTAGTCAAGGACACAGTTAAGTAAATTTAACTTTAAATTCGAAACGATTCGAAATAAACAGCTCATTATGAACCTATTAAAAATGTCAAGAGCATGTGAATTTAATTCAATAAAATACAACCTATAGCATTTTGCGCTGGCTTTCAGATCCAATATATAAAATCGAAAATATATTGAATCCAGCCCCTATTGTTTTGTTAACCTTTTCAGCAAAATATTGTAACAATATAAATTCAATTGACATTTAAAGATACAATAAAAACAATATGCTTTTAATATTTCTAACAATAAATATTTTTACTGATAAATTAATTTTATTTAAAAATATATATGCAATGCCTATTGTGCATTTAAATTGTATTATTGTTCAATTGCAGAAGGTTTGATAAGGGCATATCCACAGTCTCGCATAACAACATAGTACATAACAATGCGATGCCTTGATTGGCTTGATGTGCCGCCATGTATCTTGTAAGCCAATCACGGCATCGCATTCTTATGTTTTATGTTCTTGTGCGAGCTTCTGGATAGGCCTTAAGGAACAATTTTATATTTAAAAAAAAATATTAATATATCGTCGGCTTACAAGTAAAAGGCACTAAGTCACTTTTTTGCAAAAATGGGATTTTAATAGCACTGTAGTTAATTTTTGATGATCTATGTATAGGTAAACCGAACTAACTTCTAGGTGGACCGACAAGGGAGTTACCCACTATACAAAATGCACGCAATTTGATTTTGATTAAAATTTTAGACACTTAGTGCACTTAGTGCGTTTTACTTGTAGATTATTTCAAATGTTTCTGCACTAAGCGACTTTCTAAAGAGTTAATTTATAAACTTATGATTGCTTGAATCATTTATATGATACAATAACGCGTTATTTATTGTACTGACAAACGCATTCAAATTTTAACCGATAGATTATTTTAATTTTGCTCTTAAATCCTTGGTTACTACATAAATAACAAGAATATAAGAAAAAAAAACTAAACTTCGGGGCAAGTTCGGAAAAAAGCCCTTAGAATTGCACCGTGAAGTGTTTTATCATTAATAATGATTCATTATAATTATTGACTTTAGGAGATGCTTCTTTGCCGGCACAGCCGATGGCCTCTGAAAACTGTCTTAGTTCTGGCATAGTAAGCAGTTTCATATAGTTAATACTAATTAATTTTATTAATTTTGGAAACGTTCTTTAAACAATCAAAAAGTCCAAACCCTTCTTCTAAAAATCTAGTTTTTGAAAAGGTATGTAAACATCTTGTTTTCTACTTTATAGTTATACATTACGTTTAATTAATAAAAGGGTTTTAATTTTAAATAGTTGTTTTTTATATTATTTTATTGACTTAGTGCTCTTTACTTGTAAGCCGACGTCGGGGGCCTACAAGTAAAAGGCACTAAGTCCATGTCTTTTTTCAAATTTAGTTGAATTAAACTACTTAAATTTTTATTCATTGCAATTTGCGGTAGTTATTTTCCAAAAACAATTATTACAAAAATTAAAAAACAACAATGAAAGTTAAATTTGTCAATATCTCAAAACCATGTTTTTGGACTTAGTGCTCTTTACTTGTAAGCCGACGATATAATATGTATTAACTTGATTTTATTTGATGGTGATTTGAATCGTTTAAAATGTTTATTTTTCTTTATAAAAACAATCTGAAACGAATGCCTTTTCCACTTGTAACAATATCTTGAAGTCGCTATATCCAACGATATGTTTCGCAAACAATAAAATAAAGGCTCTGAATAGTTTGGTGAAAGAATTTCTTAAATTCTACATACCGTTACCGTACATAAGTTATAAGGTTTACATACGGATGGCTAAACGGAGACACATACCGACATTTTTTTAACGCGTAAGTACTAATCTGGGGTCCTGTGAACCCTAAATGATAAGATGGCGTCGGTTGACCTTCTATGTATTTTCCATAGAGAAGAAAAAAGGACTAAAAGTCCAGCCTGAGCAAGATTATTTTGTGACAGAACGGGGCAGCGAAATGACGTAACGCAATTTATCTGACCTTGCGCAGTACGCATCTCTGTCAGAGTCAGATGTGAAATACTGTCGGTCGTAAAACAATTGGCCACCCCAGTATTCATTTGTCTTATCTCCAAAAATTCGCCAGTAAAAATCTCAAAATGTCCGAAAATAGAAATATGGCAAACCAATACATGGGTATGTTCTGTGGTCCACGAACTTCTAAGGTCTAAGGTCTAAGTTAGCTGAGTCTTGACTCAACTGAGTTGACAAGCTATTTTTAATGTCATCAGACGTTCAGTTGAAACAACTTTATAATGCTATTATTCTCTAACAAAAGTTTTTGAAAGCTTATTTAAGTTTTCTTGGTAACTGTACACTTAGTTTAAAGAGGATTTCGAAGACCAACACAAACAAAATAGAACAATGTGGTATTATATTACGATAATATTATTCCTAAAATTATTGCAGGATATGAAGCTTAAATAATATCTAGTTACAAATAAGTTTAATTTAATTTTAGCAGCTATATTAGTCAATGTTAAAATAAACTATGAAAGAAAATATTAGTGGCATATCGGACAAAAGAGAAAATTAGAAAAAAAGTCAGGTCTCAGTCTGGATTCAAACCAGAGTCCCCACGGTTTCTTACTTCTTAAATATTTCTAATAATTTGGCTAAAATACAGTTCCTATATGTGAACGATACAACGGTAAAGGGGTAAAAGGGCTCTTAATACATTGTACATTGAATTTATTTCCACTAACAAAATTAACCTTCAATTAACAACTAACAAATTTGAGAGGAATAGAAAAGAAGGCATACACAATTATTTAGTTTTCGAGCGGACGTCTTGGTAGCTCAGTTGGTAGAGCGCCAGGCCGGAAACCGTGGGGACTCTGGTTCGAATCCAGACTGAGACCTGACTTTTTTCTGATTTTCTCGTCTGTCCGATATGTCACTAATATTTTCTTTCATAATTTATTACGGACATCAAAAATACTTCTTTAATGTTAAAACAAACACTGCGTCTTCTGTAATTTAAATATTATTAGTCAGAATTAATCTATAGAATTAACCATAATATTAATTTTTAAGAAACTGAGTTATAAATAAAGAAGGGTATCGTTTTAAATAGGACTTTTGGGCTAGATAAGAAATATATGCTTTTGTTTAAAAAATTGCAAAATGATAAAAAGAAATGATAAAAAACTGTGTTATTTTTTAATAAAGAACAAAATGAAACAAAAATTAAAAACTCAGGAATTATTTGTTATCGAAAACCCGATAACATCGCATTATTCTTGCGCCAAATGTGACTATCATATTGAAAAAAAGCAATATTTTTTGTTATCTAAAAACCAACATAAATACATTTAGGTAGAATGTATAATAAAAACAGTGTACAATATTAATTAAATATATTTATTTTTAAATAAATATATTTAATTAATATTAAAAGTTAAAAGTATATGTGTAACTTTTTCATAATCTAGTTAAATCATATCATGGAAATAAACTAATTTGACATGTTGAAAGCCAGATTAAATTACTTGTCTTGGGTAACACTGTCCTATGGAACTACATGCTTTGGTTTATCGTTGAAACTGCTGGTTTGCTTACAATGTTATTATAGTATAAATACCTCAAAAATAACTCCATAATCGTACTGAAACCCAAGAAACTAGTCACATAAGACTAATTACACATTGAGTTATAGTATATTAAATCCGTAAAAACTAATAAAACCAACAAAATATTTTAATATTATAGTCAAGAGCAGTGAACACAACACAGGCTCTTTATTTTGGCCCCACTGTAGTAGTTAATGTGCAAAGTTATTTTTATTTTGACGAGATGACATTTGACACTTGAAGTTTCGTGCAATGTTGCCAAATCGTACATTGGCATAAGTCAAAATTCTTAATAAAATAATTAATTAAAGTATGTTCCGGGATGTAAAAAGGGCTGAAATTTTGGCTAAGTATTTATTTTTTATGTATCCATAAGCATGTAAAGTCTTATCGTTGCAGGCGAATTAGCCCAAAATGCTATACACTCCTTTGCAAAATATTTTTATCTTGTTAAGGGTAGGTATGTGAATAACATAGTTTATAAATATCCCCTAAGTACTGTCCAGTACTTTTTAACCGACTTCCAAAAAGAAGGAGGTTATCAATTCGACGTGTGACTTTGTATTTTTTTAAGTTTGTTCCCGCATAACTTTGGAACGAATGAACGGAATTTGATGAAACTTTTTGCAACTTAAAGAGGGCATTCATGGGATGGTCCCATTTAAAATTTGAAGCTCGGATAATGCCGGATAATTAAGATAATTAAGATAAATCTAATCAAACTACTACTACAACCAAATTTTTAGAGAAATATCCAATAACTCGGATAAGTTAGATATCTTAATTAAGGGGTCACTCAAATATTACGGCACACTGAAAATCTTTTAAATGCCGCTAAACTTGATTCGCTGGACCTGTAATATTAAAATACCAAGAGAAAATGATAAATTTTGTGATTTTACCATAAGGCGTTATTTGATTATTACTTAACGCTTAAAGTTTAACATGATTTTCTTTAGTATTTCGTTTAAAATAAGGTTGGTTGGACTCTTGGGCGCTGAAATAAAAATATTACTTTTATTTTTTAGAAATTTATCTTTAAGATAATGACGTCACAAAGCACTAACAGTGCGTTGTGACGTCAGCAGCCTGCCCAGATGGAAGGACAACTATAATTTAGCTCAGATGACGTTACAAATCTACAAGTTCTGTGTCTCTAAAAAGTAAAAAATGAACCGACTTCTATGTCTCTAAAAAGTAAAAAATAAAAAATACTTAATTTCACAGCAAACAATAATAAAATAATAAAAGATAATTGTTAGTAATTAATCTAGGGAATGGTAAAATTGGCACCGACTTAAGTATTTTTTATTTTTTACTTTTTAGAGACATAGAAGTCGGTTCATTTTTTTTGCGCAAAGTTTTTATTATTATTTATGTATATGTTGGAATATGTTTAGCTAATTTCCCTAAACGAATTTGTATTAAGGGTAACAAACTTTTATAAAAACAAGTGGATTGTAACAAAAATCTAGTTAAATTTTTGTAAAAATGAATGGCATCGAAATTATTTAGTACCACGAGGATTGGTTATTATACCCATTATAAATGTCATGAGCACGTGCGTTTTCATTTAAAAACAAAAAGGTATTAAAAGCGTTTTGCACAGAATTTTCACATTTTAACGTTGAATTCATAAAAGTCCAATATTTATGAAAGCCTGTCTCTCTTGTTGTGTAAACCTTTTCAGTAAAACATTGAAAAAATATAAATCCAACTGACAACATTTTAAATTACAATAAAATACAATTTGCTTTTAAATAGTTTCTCAATCAGATAAACAAACATTTTTTTAATTAATTAATTGACTGTTGGTGTATGTAAAAACTTTATATCGGAAAATCTTTTATGCCATTTATAAATAGATTATTTCAATTACAAACTTTGTAACCACTCGTAAATGGATATATCCCTGCACTGTAAAAACTGCATGTAAAATAATGTAAAAATACATGAATTTACCTAGTACGGAATAGTAAATTTACTATTCTGGACTATGCATAAATTATGAATTTATGTAAAAGAATGTAAAATAATATAAAAGAATGTAAAAGAATGTAAAAGAATGTAAAATAATGTAAAAGAATGTAAAATAATGTAAAAAAATATATTTACATTGATTTAAATATTTTTACATGATTTTACAATGTGTTATTTTAAGACGCGCGTGAGCTTTGGACAATAACCAAGAAGGCGTAGCATCCTGAGAGGGACCGTTCAATATTGAGTTAAAGTGTTAAAAGTGTAAAAAAAGGTAAATATTATTTATATACGATATTTAAATGCTTTATTTGTTTTAAAAGCACTTTTAATATGACTGTATGATAATTTTTTAAAAAATTATTAAACATACCATAAGTATTGTAATTTTTACCGTCTATTATGGTATAAAACACCTTCGAAGTCCCAGAATGACTATAAACAAATAAATAAATAAATAAATAAATAAATTGCAAAGATTATCATTCTGGACTATGTAATTTTTAGCTTTCCAGTCTATGCAAAATATTACTATGTAATTTTTACTGTTCCGGTCTATGCAAAATATTACCATTACGGACTATGTAATTTTTACCATTCCGGTCTATGGCAACATATTACCATTAAGGACTATGTAATTTAATGTAATTTATTTTTACCGTGTGACAGGCATTCTTTGTCAAAGGGATTCCTAAACCTTATTCATGTTTTAAAAGAAGATAACTATGAGGAGTAAAGTTTTGTTTTACATACCTAATATTATTATGTAAAACAATAAGTGCTGACTAAGTTAGTCCATTAAAGGTTGGTTTACCAATAATTAAATGAAGAATGTGATCAATGAAATGGCTGATTTATTTGCACTTTGCATTTATTGTTAATTCTTGGGTAAACCTTATATTTCACTCTCTATAGAGAGTTATAACGCAAGAAAATTTCCTGTTTTATGGTTATTAGCATTTGTATCATATTAAGGATAAAACAGTATAGTTTGGGGTCACTTTTTCTGGGCTTACTTTATTATTTGCTTCTTGATCTTGGTTTTTTGCGTTTTGTGACTTTTTGTTTTAAAACAGACGACCAATAAAGAACAAACTAAACCCAGAGTTAGTGTAATCAGAATTGTGTATACCAACTAATATTTAGCTAATCCAAAAAAATATTTTTTCTACGACTGCTTTAGAATGTAAGCAAATACATACACTTTTCAAACACAGAATGAAAACATTCTAGCTCTAGATACGGTATTAATATTCCGTATCAAGTGTTAGAATGAGTACATGTAGTGCCATCTCTTGTTTATAAAAGTAAAGAAAACTGCAGTAAAATTAGCAAAAATATATTATTTTACCATGAAATATTGAATAATTTAATGCAATTTAAAGTTTTGGTTTAAAATTACATAAAGTTTATTAGTTTTTCTTAATATTTGACCAGTTTTTTATCAATTTAGTTCAAAAAATTAAAACGGCTCCATCTATTGTTAAATATTTAAACCTGATATCTGTCACAACAATCTGACATAACCTTCAATTTTTGCATTATAATTTGTAAATATATGCTAAAATTAAATAAAAATCTTTTTTAAGTACTGATTTGATAAAATTATTAAATAACCTTAATTGACTTATTTAAAAGTATGTGTTTGTTGCATTTACAATGTCAAGTCACAAAAAACATTGTTTTTAACATTGTCTGCAGTTTAAAGACATACGGTTTGCAGTCGAAGAAAAAGTATAGTCTACAACACGTATGGAATAGTCATTCCGCGCTCGCGCCACCGTCATACTGGCCTGCCGGATCGTATGACAAACTTTCCGCTCACGCGGAATATTGTCTATTCCATACTAGTTATAGAATATACTATTCTTATATAGAAATCTGAATGCACCAACCAGAAAAAATAATTGGACATTTATCTGGTTAAGGCAACTACAGTGTTTTTGACATGCGGAATTATAAAATCGCATTTATTAAGGAAACTCTTATATTTGGAAAAGAAAGTATATACTACTATTACTATTTAAATGAAAAGTGTTTTGCAATAATATAGTATCCCACATTGTAAATGGGAGAATGTTGCCGAACATTTTACTTAATATCTTTAACTCTATAAAAACTAAGTACATAAAAATAACGCGAGAGCTTAATTTGGATCTAGATAAAGACACACACTACAAGACAAAAGATATTTATAATAACTTATTAGAAAAAATGGCAAAAAAAAAACAAAAATTGAAGAAAAATACCCGGGAATAGAGTGGAATTTTATATGGGAGGTATGTCAGAATAAATTTGTTAGTACTAAGTGGCGATCTTCGGTATTTAGAGTATTAAAAATATACAGTGGGAGAAAAAATGAAACGCCATAACATATCAATTAATAATTTATGCAACACGTGTAGGGAAGTAGATACAATATTACACAGAATTAAAAATTGTACAAATGCGAAAAATATATGGGAGTGGGTATATAATATTATTCAAAAAAATTTTGGGAAAGTATAATAGATATTAAATCAGTAATGGATATATTTAATTTAAAATGTAATTCAAAATATGATCAAAATGCCTTTGTATGGTACTGTTCAGCACTGATTTATTTTAATTTAGAAATTAAAGGAGATATCCAACAATTTATTTGTATGCTTAGAGACGATAGAATTATTAAAATTAAAAACAATCAAATACACAATTTAGGAAATGCATTTTAAACGAAAAAGAATAAAATGTTAGATAGAAGTATGAATATTTATGTATTATTAAAAAATATTGTATTTATTATTCCATCAATCTATTTTCTAATCATCGTACAGAGTGATATTGGTAGACTGACAGTTTCGGGCTGCTGGCACTCTTCAGTACCAAGAGTCAACTCTGCACGCTGATTAAGAAAATGTTTTTAGACTTTACTCGCAAAAGGAATATAGCCATTAGATTGATGTAGACTTGTGCGCCATCTATTTCTAGATGTAGACAACTACTCATACCTCTCCTAATCTGGAGACTTTGAATGGTAGCAAGTTCAAGACTTGTGTGTCATAGTACCACTAACGGGTGGTTAGACGTAAAATTAGTAAGGACAGAAATTTTTAATTTTAAACAAAATTATAAAAATATTAATTTATTATTCCATCAATCTATTTTCTAATCATCGTACAGAGTGATATTGGCAGACTGACAGTTTCGGGCTGCTGGCCCTCTTCAGTACCAAGAGTCAACTCTGCACGCTGATTAAGAAAACGTTTTTAGACTTTACTCGCAAAAGGAATATAGCCATTAGATTGATGACTTTTGGTACTGAAAAGGGCCAGCAGCCCGAAACTGTCAGTCTACCAATATCACTCTGTACGATGATTAGAAAATAGATTGATGGAATAATGAATTATTATTTTTATAATTTTGTTTAAAATTAAAAAAATTTTATAAAAAAAAAATATCTTTTGAACTAATTTAATCCTTTGTACATGTTGTGATACATGAACAAGTCAAACAAATGTTGCAAGATATTAAGGAAGATATTAAAGAAAGAGTTTAAATACTTACTGTCATCTCACAATGTGAGCTAATGTATTATTCAATTTTTTTTTTTTTTTTTTACAGGAATAAAAATTATCTATAATCTTAATTTTAAATTATTGCTTACAATAAAAACTTAAATCTAAATAAATTAAAAATAAATAAAATACTTAACCTAAATTTATGTCAACGCCTCCACTTGTATCGCCAAATGTACCTAAAACGCTGATGGCGTTACCTCTCTGTACTGCTATACTTATTTTTTGCCTAAAGTATAAGCCTTCGTATGGAGTTATCTCATTAAGGCGTTTTGAAATGTTAGACATGAGAATTTTGGTATCGGGTCCGAAAGAACCAAAGGTTTCAATAGCTATAGGAGAAAATAAATAGTTTTTTGAAAGAACACTGTATCTGTCATACTTAGTATTTTCTGCTTTTTGTGCGGCAGAACCTGCATTGTTGGAGCCTGCCGCTACATAAGACATAGCTAACGTGTCAGAGCAAGTGAAGTCCCAGACGAGACATTTACCTTTGGAAAAGGGAACCAAAGTCATCCCGTCTGGGCGCTTGCCGCCAGTTCTAGCTAAAAGCCCTGGTGGTTCTAGCACTGGATAAAGTGATAGAGACACCAGAGCTTTCCTAATAATTTCATTAGCTTCTTTATGTCTAATGTAACGACCCTTGCTCATAGAACAGGAAAGGCCATGTGTGGCGGATTGGTCAACCTTATTTCCACAAACACACTCGTGTTCTTCAACAATTCTGGAACCAAGCCTTAAGCAGATACAAACTCTAAGTAGATCTTTATTTAAAAGTAAACCTAGGTTGGAAACGGGAAGTACATTTAGCCAAGAACCAGACTCAGCCTGCTGAACAGCTTTTAGACGGGCTTTATCCTTAACACTGGTGGCGAAACTTAATAATTTATTTGAGGCCAACTCAATAATAGGTAAATCCCAGTCTGACTGTTTGCAGGATGAAGGACTAGTTTCTTGGGCAGAAAATGTTTTCCAAGCATTTAAAGCATGATCGTAAAGGCAAGGAGAGATTGAATTGTAATTAGATAAAATAATATTAAAAAGATCAAGAGAAGATTTAATAGAGGAAATGTAACTAGGAAGAGCAATATCTGTTAAGGACCTGATACCCAAGCCACCGCGATTTACTGGAAGTGAAGCTTGCAGCCATTCTATATTGGAAAAGGATATATTGAGAATTTCAGTTAAACTAGAACGAATTAACTCATCAAAAGTTGAAAGAGAAGGATTTTCGAATAAGTATGTAGTACGGAGTAGATATTGCATTCTAGGTACAGCAATACAATTTTTAATTAAAAAAAAGGCATGGTGAGGTTCTAAAACTAGGAGACGCTGACATAAAATATGGATAGTGTTATTTTTTTTCTGCAAAATATCTTCCTTGGCATTTTTTCCAAGAGGAGCACCGAGGAGTTCTAGAGATTCATAAGGAACAAATTTAAGGTGTTTAAACTGATCAATAGGCTCATATGTTTTAGAAAAAAATTCACACTTTTCCTTATTAAGATATAACCCTAATAGTTTCCCCTCCCTTTCAATTGTCTCAAAATCCTTTAAAACTTCATCCTTTGTACCAACAAGCGTCCCGTCATCAAGGAACCATACATTTAATTTAGATTTTAATTTTGAGAATAAGTAATATGAACAAAGACAAAAAAGAAAAGGGCCTAATGGGTCGCCCTGTTGAACGCCCTCTTTTGATTCAATTATAAAATCACCATAAACAAGATTGGAGTTACTTCCATAACATGCCGAAATATACAAGTAAATTTCAGGAAATAGATGAAATATTTAAATAATAAATTAGTGAATAGGTGGATATTCCGATAATATTCATTTAGTTATTATAAAACTATCTAGGAAATAAAAAAAGATAAAAACAGTATAAAATTAATGAATATACAATATATATTCCAATTTCGCAAAACTGTTATTTATTTAAATTTTACAAAAGTATATAAATAAATCCATATTTAATAAAATTTTCGTGAATAAATGTGCGTATAAAATCCGTTATTGCGAGGAAATTTATGTCAAAATTTTACATTCGCCACATAAATATTTAAATAATCCGGGGGAAATTTTGTTTATGTCGTGCCATAATATAATTTACTTTCTATAGTAAATTTAAATATTTTTAACATAAAGTATAAACATAACAATATAACTGGTTACCAAATGTAAATTACATCTATATATTTAAAAACTAATGGCTAGTAATAATTGTACACAAATACCCAATAAACTTATAGGTACAGTTGAACCCACAAAAAATGCAAGTTTTAAATATGCAAAAATGTCAATTTTATTAATTATTTATAGTTTAAGTAAGATTTTAAGAAAGAATAATTTGACATATAGTCGGTTTTTCTTTAAGTTTATTAGTAGTCTCTGATAAGTTATTACAGATTATGCGTAAACGCGAATAATGTTAAATAACAGTAACTGCTACACAATATTTAGTAAATCTTATAGGAAATAAAACTTCGAACACCTTAGTAATGAAATATATAATTTATGAAAATTATGATTTTCGTTTAAAACAGGTTTTTTTGCTGCATAGAAGTTTCCAATCTCGAAATTATCAATGCGGCTGAGGCCGGTGGTTTTCGACCCAAGAAAATTTGTATCGTTTATAGCCTGCACCACGTCCCGTAAAGGGTGTTCTCTTAAATAATTAAGTAATTTTTCACTTCCTTCTTCCCGAGCCTGCACGCCTTTTAACCGTTTCCTCCTGTATCCATATTTTCTTCAATCTTAACAAAACTCTCCGAATCATTAAACTTTGCCAAGTCCACTTGCTTATATCCTGTTTGCAATAACTCAACACGGAAAGAAATTAGTGGGCTCTGCGCTATACATTATAAGATATCTGGTAACAGTGGCAAATTATAGTGATTTAAGCTATAGATTATAAGGGACACAATAACTAATAATGTTAAAAATAAATTGGAAACGATTATATATATTACAGACACGATTATATTTATTACAGGCACTATTATAAATTTACAGAAATTTTATTATATTATAAAAATTATTAGCACGGACAATAATTAAATCTATTTAAGCTATAAATGCCATACTATTTGTTATATTTTATTATTCACTAAACAATTAAAGTATTTCATATAAATTTTTACACTGACTGCCATAATTGTAAGAGAAAGCCTTGTATTTATATAATAAGCGATTATAATTTGCTTGGTATGTGTGTTATAGCGCTCCTAGCTATAATTTTTTTTTTCCGTGAATAGCTTGAGCTTTTTAACATCATTTAATTGTTGCGTTTCTAATTATGTACTTAATTAAATTAATTAAATTAAATCCTGTATGTACTTTATAATTATTATAAATAATTTTGACAAATATTGATATATTAATGATATAAAAAGTCGTACCTGTATTTTTTTGTTTTAAAAAAATTTAATTTTTTATTACGAACTGCCGCACTTTGGCAGATATACCGGGTGTTTTTTTTAAACCTGAGACTTTAAAATATCTTTACTAGTCAACTCCTATGTGTTTTGAGACGCTGAATCCAAATCTCAAAATCTCAAAAAACACACTGCAATGATATATGTTCTTTGAAGTTATGTTGAAAAACGGAAACTTTTAAATTCCGAAAAAACTAAATTAAATTGTTTGATATTTACAAATTTAAAAAATCTATATAAAACATTTTACTATTCCTTAAAACGACTTTTGTTTGATTAACGCAGTCGTCCCTCCGAAGTGACTGATCGATTTCGTGCTTTTTAGCACTCTTCAGAGCCACATATCGGTAGTAGGGACAACTACGAAAATCAAATCCTTTCCATATATCTCTATATAGAGTTTAAAAAATCGTTGTAAGGAAAAGCAAAAACAGCTAGCGACATCTACTGCTAAAAGCAGAGACTGGATAAACCTATCGACAGTCCAAAAAAGGAAGCAGTTATTGGTTTCAAGAACCTATTGCACGCTGTCGATAGGGGGCAGATTAATCAATGCCACGGTGGACATTGCCGCCAATTGAATCCTAAACGCTAGGAGGTCACCTTTTACAGTGGTATCTGAATTAATAAACTAAATTAAATTGTTTGATATTTACAAATTTAAAAAATCTATATAAAACATTTTACTATTCCTTAAAACGACTTTTGTTTGATTAACGCAGTCGTCCCTCCGAAGTGACTGATCGATTTCGTACTTTTTAGCACTCTTCAGAGCCACATATCGGTAGTAGGGACAACTACGAAAATCAAATCCTTTCCATATATCTCTATATAGAGTTTAAAAATCGTTGTAAGGAAAAGCAAAAACAGCTAGCGACATCTACTGCTAAAAGCAGAGACTGGATAAACCTATCGACAGTCCAAAAAAGGAAGCAGTTAGGATTCAATTGGCGGCAATGTCCACCGTGGCATTGATTAATCTGCCCCCTATCGACAGCGTGCAATAGGTTCTTGAAACCAATAACTGCTTCCTTTTTTGGACTGTCGATAGGTTTATCCAGTCTCTGCTTTTAGCAGTAGATGTCGCTAGCTGTTTTTGCTTTTCCTTACAACGATTTTTAAACTCTATATAGAGATATATGGAAAGGATTTGATTTTCGTAGTTGTCCCTACTACCGATATGTGGCTCTGAAGAGTGCTAAAAAGCACGAAATCGATCAGTCACTTCGGAGGGACGACTGCGTTAATCAAACAAAAGTCGTTTTAAGGAATAGTAAAATGTTTTATATAGATTTTAAACTCCGATCTCAGATTCAGAATCAGCGGCTCAAAATATATAGGACTAGTCAAGTCCGTTGGAGATCCAACTTTTTTAATTTACTTTCTTATTACGAACTGCCGCACGTTTGCAGATATACCGTGTGTTTTTTTTAAACCTAAGATTTTGCAATATCACGACTAGTCAATTCCTATTTATTTTGAGCCGCTGAATCAAAATCTGAGGTCGTATTTATTATTATTAGTAAGCTCCCATTTTCAACATAACCTTAAAAAACTTACTTTTCGCAATGATATGATATGTTTTTTGAAGATATGTTGAAAACGGAGCTAACTTTTAAATTCCGACTTCAGATCCAAAATCAGCGGCTCAAAATAAATAGGAATTGACTAGTCAAGTCCGTCGGAGATCCAACTTTTTTAATTTTGTGTGGCTGTGTTATCTCTGCAACTAAAATTACGATCAAAAATAGTTTTTTACAAAATACTTTAATTTTTTTGTGGAGAATTAAATAACAGTAAAAAAATATATGTTTCTATAAAAACAAAGTTTACTTTGAAATTACCTTGAAAACGTAAATATCCGTAAATAAGTTATTTTGTTTCCTCCATAAAAATAAACAACTTTTGTGGGATATTTTATTTCTAAAATGCATAGTATTCGAGATATTTGAATGTGACATGTAACTTTTTATTTCCCTGATTTCTTTGAACAAAATTTATAATGTTAGTACACACAAAAAATTTAAACATGCAGTTTCGTTTTTGAGTTTGGACTTTTTTTCTTCTTTTTTTTACTTTTTTCTGTAAAATGGGTAGATGGATTGGTTGACCTTTATGAATAAATACCTATTTTAATAATATTTTATTATAAAGATGATTTTTTTTTTCACTTTTACTGACTTTTCCCTGATTTCCCTGTTTTTCGTGATCTGTGAATCACATCTTGTACACTGCAATATACTAACTAAATTATTTATTAAATTGTTATTATTTATTAAATAAAATATAACATATTATGTTACGTAATTTAATTATATCACAAAAACAGTTTTATCCTTGTTTTATCCGTGTAAGTATGTTCTATAAATCTCATTTATTTTTATATCATACAAGTTTTAAATTAATAAAAAAATAATTACCCAAATTATTTCCCTACTCTTAAAGCCATAAAAAAAAGTTTATGGTAAGATTATTTTTAATTTAGTTAAAAAATAAAAAACATTTTGATACATTAATAAAAAAATACTTTTAAAATGTTAGTACGTACATAATGGTAAATAAATTAAAATGCATTTCAAAATGGTGGATAATGACCAAATGATAAGACAGAAATAGTGACGCACATAGAATCTGTAAGTGATAAAGCTAATAATAATAATAATAATAATAACCGTCATTTATTGTACTACTAAACATTGACCGTAGTCCTTAAGCCCGTGTTTACATTTAATGTAATGTAATGTAATGATATGTAATTTAATGTAATATTAAGTATAATAAAAAAAACAAAGATATATCTATGTAAAAAAAAAACTTAACTTTAACTTAAGTTTAGGTTCCTATATATAGGTTATAGATAAAGCTAATTTGAGTCAGTTTTAACTTAGTTACCAAAAGATTTCGTTAATCTTAACTCTTCAAAAAAACTACTGGTTTGTTTAATCCTCGGTTTAATCCGGTAATCGGTTTAATTGTAGATGCGGAAAATTGAATAGATCAATTCTGTACATAACGACTGATGGGAGAAATATCTCAGCGGTTTTAGGCATCGATATAGCATTGACACTGAGCCAATGATCGTGAGTTCAAACCTCACTGGCGCCGATTGCCTTTTTCAGTTAATTAATAATTGAAATTTGGCAAAGGCGTACTCCCTAGATATATTGGTTCGAAAGTCAATTAAAGCCGGTGGTTCCCTCTACTACTAGCCAACACAAGTCCTGGACTGAGGGGATGCTTAATTAAGTAGAATAGAACGAGGTTAAAAACAAACATGAACAACAAACAAAACTATACAAACTTCAATTAATGATTTCAATTAGTTTATAAGTTAAGCTTATTAATTAATTGGAGTTTGTATAAGTCACCAGTCATCTGTAGAGAATTTATTACTGCAAAGAATAAAAAAAAGATTGTTTGAAGACACGAATTTGAGAAGGTAACCCGGCAAAATGTAAATTTAACTATTTGTTTTTTTTTTTCGAAAACAAAAGGCTCACCGTTGCTTTGTTGTAACCAACCATAGAATAAAGTCCTATAGAATTACCTATTAATTTAAAGTCAGATTTATTGCCGTTGAAAGTAAACACGTGCCACATTAATCACGGAATCACCTACTCCGATTTCCTTTATTACACCCTTCGCAGCCATACAACAGTTTTATTAAAGCCATAGAAAAGTATTTGCTATCAAATATACCAATGGCGATTTCTCCCGTTAGATTAGACAGCGACAAAAGTTCTACCCAAAAAGGATAGAATACATACATACACTCCCACTTCCACCCAACCAAACAAATTCTGTATTTGTTCTTTGTTGAACAAATACAATATTTACTTGGCCGGGCTAAAAGTGTAACTATATTATTTTTAAACTAAATTAAATTGTTTGATATTTACAAATTTAAAAAATCGTGCAATAGGTTCTTGAAACCAATAACTGCTTCCTTTTTTGGACTGTCGATAGGTTTATCCAGTCTCTGCTTTTAGCAGTAGATGTCGCTAGCTGTTTTTACTATTCCTTACAACGATTTTTTAAACTCCATATAGATATATATGGAAAGGATTTGATTTTCGTAGTTGTCCTTACTACCGATATCTGGCTCTGAAGAGTGCTAAAAAGCACGAAATCGATCAGTCACTTCGGAGGGACGACTGCGTTAATCAAAAAAAAGTCGTTTTAAGAAATAGTAAAATATTTTATATATTATTTTTATTAAAGAAATTACTGGCGCCATCTAAATTTTAGTAGAATTATCTTATTCTACAGATTCACATTAGCTATGTTCGTTCGTGCCGCTCAGTGCTACACTTTCCGGCCAACCAAATAAATACTGTATTTGTTGTATGAAAAACAAATACAGTATTTATTTGGTTGGCTGGAAAGTGTAGCACAAATGAGATAGAGATAGGGTAGACGACTTTTGTTTCATAATTCTAGTTGTAGAGAGCTCCATTTCGTATAAACGAATTGTTTACAATAGTATATTAAAGGACAAGTTACATACTGCACTATTTTGGCGCACGCGTCCAGGTTTGGAAAACGAGCCGAGAAGCGGGGAGTTGTCCAATAGACGAGTGCCCCAAATGTGTTATGGAAAGAGTTCTTTATACTATTTTATTTTGCTTTCAAAGTACCTGCTTTAGTTTAGAATAATTTCAATATTGAGTATTTACTGTGATTGATTTGAGCAATTTAATGTTTTTATATTAGTAACAATGACACTGACAATTTAAAAATTTTCATGTGTTTTTTTTTTCATTACAAATTTATAATAATTACAGTGTCATTGTTACCAATATAAATATATTCAATTCCCCAAATCAGTCATATTGAAATTATTCAAAACTAAAGTATACTTTATTTAGGTATACTTATTTTTATAATTTTATTATCTATTTAATATCTTATTAAATAAATACTAAAAATAAATAATAAGGTAAGAAATGATCAGTGTAGACAGATTCGTTGGTCTTTGGTCTGTATAGTACAATATAGTAGACCTAATACAGATAAAAGGAAAAGTAGAATAAAAACAAAAAAAATGAACCGACTTCTGTCCCTAAAAAGTAAAAAAATATAAAATAAGCCGGTGTCAATTTCACCACTCCCTAAATTAAATACTAACAATTATTTTTGTTGTTAAATTGATTGCTGTGAAATTGACTTATTTTTTATTTTTTACTTTTTAGAGACAGAAGTCTGTTCATTTTTTTTGCGAAAAGTTTTTATTTTTTACTTTTTAGAAACACAGAACTCGTAGATTAGTAACGTTATCTAAGATAAATTATAGTTTTCCTTCCATCTCGGCAGGCTGCTGACTTCACAACTATTAGTGCGTTGTGACGCCATCATATTAAAGATAAATTTCTAAAAAATAAATTTAGTAGTATTTTTATTTCAGCGCCCAAGAGTCCAACCAACCTGATTTTAAACGCAATACTAAAGAAAATCTTTGTTAAACTTTAAGCGTTAAGTAATAATCAAATAACGCCTTATGGTATAATCACAAATTTTATAATTCTCTTGATATTTTAATATTACAGGTCCACAGAATCAAGTTTAGCGGCATTTAAAAGATTTTTAGTCTGCCGTAATATTTGAGTAACCCCTTAATCAAGTTAGGGAACGTTCAAGTATTACGTAACGCAAATTTTTATCATTTTGGACCCCCCCTGTAACTCTATTTTCCTATACCATTAACATGGGCGTAATAAGACGCGGTCTAAAATGTTAAATCTTCACTCACGTGGAAAATATAGTATTTTTTTCACTACCAGTACAATTAATTAGCTATTTATTTATTTATTTTACTAAAATTTAATGACAAAGCTACTTTCTTTAGTTAATTTTTCTTCAATTTCTTCCCTCTTCAATACAACTCTGCCTACTGATTTTAATGAAACGGAAAACCCCACAGTACGCCACATCTTTGATACAAATTCACCTCATACAGAACACTCAGAAACTTTAACACATAATAATTTAACAGTAAAAAAGAGAAATAAATATACGAATAACATCACCTGCTCATATAAATATGTCTTGCCAAAATTGTACAATTAACTATAATTTTTAAGTAGTTTACAAAATTACTAATTACTTTTGTTAAATTTTGTTAATAAATATGTCATTTTAAAAAATAAACAATTTTATTTTAAGGTTATATCAACAAAAGACCAGATTATTTGTGCTGCGCAAATTGCTCAAGGCTTAGAGCAAGGCATATGCAACCTATAAAACATTGTCGTTTTACGAGTTGAATATCTAATATCTAATATATGGGGGTTGTACCTCTAGTAATCTATGATCTTTACGGTAATCTATGGGTTGTATAATCTACGATTGAATATGATGGACCAATGATTTTCACTTTTCGAAGTGTTTTTTGTAAAACATGTTTTATCTATAGGTACTAATTAAGTTAATATTTTTTAATTTATCATGCAATAAATAAATTTGGTGCCTAAAGACACTTGTAAATAGCAATGTGATTTAATAATTATGTAAAACGTCACTTGCCAAAACAGCTGAATAAAAATTCATTATTAACCATGGTGCAATTTCATTATTTTTAGAACCTCCGAAGTCATAGGTAGAGAAATAATATTTCTACCAATGAAAAGAACAGTAATAAAGATGTGCTTTTAGGCTGGTGGTGAAAAAAAAAAACACTAATGATCAGCTATTCATAAACGTCTGCAGCAGCGTTATCAAAAAAGCATGGATTAATTATAATTACACCTTCTGTTAGTTCTACTTCTATGCTAGAACTTCTATCCCATACATCATTTGGCAACTATAATTTGAAGTTATTGTGCATATCTCCCCAGTATAGTAATTTATGAATATTAATGGTGGTATACATGCGAGAGAACTCAAAAGCCTAAACACAATGCATATCACGATCGGATAGCATGTTATTAGAGCTGCGTCATGCACAAATCGGAAAGTTGGGAAATTACTAGCTTGGAAGTAATTTTAAAACTACTTACTTTTTACAATGCTCGGTTACATTAAAGTCAAACCTATTTAAATTTTTTGCCGTCTTTAAATATTAGGAATTTTATCATGAAACTGTAATCTATACTATACTATCCCTATATGTACATATAAATATTAAAATTTCTTAAAACTTTAAGAAGCTATCTATTAATTTAAAAAAATACTATCGACTTTACTTACTCCTTTATTGCATTTATTTTTTTACTTTAAATTTAGGTACACTGAAAGAAAACTGTGGAAAAATAGAACAATATAGATGCCGGTTATAGTTGATATAAATTTACGATTTTCTCGCTAGCTACAATTAGCTAAAATGAAAATCGAATATTTACATTGTAATTTTAGGCAACAACTCTACTCCGTAACATCTCTACTCCATAACATCTCTACTCCGTAACAAAAGAACATTTGGCATGCTAAGTCACTGTCAAAAATGAATTCAGTTTATTAACTACTTACATATTAGTGCATGTTAAGAGTACGCGGTCATTGTTGCTTTTAGAATAATTCATTTATGATTGTTCTAGATTTACATTTAAAGATAAATGTTTTCTAGGAAAAAAATAAAATAATCTAGAAGAAGAAGATTCTTTGTTCTTTGAACTGCTCATTTATTATTAAGTGGCTAATAAAGTGCATATAGTGTGGAGTAGAGTTGTTACGGAGTAGAGATGTTATGGAGTAGAGATGTTACGGAGTAGAGTTGTTGTGGAGTAGGGATGTTATGGAGTAGGGATGTTAGGGAGTAGAGAAATTTAGAGTAGAGTTGTTAGTCTGCTTAATTTTACATTATATACATTTTAAACTTAATTTTACTGGCAATAAAGTATCTTTTATGTATGTATATTGTAAATTATTATTTGGACTTGTTGGACTTTTTCGTTTTGCCAGATATTTTTTCAGTGTGGCTATAGTTATTAACCTAATTAATTATTTAGTTAGTTAGTTAGTTAGTTTTACCACGGATACTTACCACCAACTATTAATTTAAGCAAATCACCTTTTACATTTAAAGAAATGATCCTATTTGTAAGTTATCTCTACACTCTAAAAAAAATTGTAGTAAATTTTCAATAGCGTGATAATAAGGGCATATCCACAGACATTTATGGGAGCCTAACTTAATCTTATGTTATGTATTATGCTAGTTATGCGAGCCTCTAGCTAGACCTGTGCATGTCAATGAAGTCGAGTCTTCGCCTTAGCTTAAGTAGTATAAAAGTTTTACTTTACTTTTACTTTAAGTCATTTCTACACGTGTTTCAAACATATGTTTAGAAATTTTTCATACACGCTTGGAAATGTATGGTATTTTCTCATTCTTTTTTAGAGTGTGATTTTGGAATTAAAACCAATGTTTTATTAAAATCGGATGATATATGCAATAGATATTGTCGATGATGGTAAACAAAATTACCGAATACCCGATTTATAAAATATGCAAGTAGTTAATATTCTAATGGGCACAAATTGAGTTCCTCAATAATGCAGGTCTTCAAATGACCGAAGATAGCCCCCTATGCAAAGCCTGAAATTAATAATTCAAAAAGTTGAACGATCTCGAAACACGTATCCGATTTGGTGAATGAATTCCATATGTATTTGTCGTTAAGCCTAGCAAATTACCATCCGTCAAAATAGATATACACGAAAAAACATGTAAATATGATATCACAGATTAAAAATTTTAACTTTTCTTTTGAAATTAACCAGATACCTTAAGGTACTAAGTAGCAAGTTAGTTACATGCAGTTACTCCAAAGTTTTTTAATGCGCTAAATCTAGATCTATGTGACATAGACTGTCACAAAAAAAATGGTCAATGTATCAATAGGTACAAACACTGCCATTAAATAATATTTTTGCACGACCAAGACTAAAACCTAATTACGCTTTCATTTTCGGGACTAAACTTGCCGTTTTTCTCCCTAGGGAATAAAAATCACGGCAACCTTGATAATATTAAAATATTATACTTACTATGTGCTTTGCTGGTTCAAAAATTAGGTTTGGTGGTGTTTTGTAATAAATTAGCGATTCAAACCAATTTATTTGATTTTAACAAAGAAAACCTTTAAAAATAACATTGTTATAACAATTTATACATAACTTAAAATTTATCATCTTCGTCCATTTTTTTGACGTTTGCGTCAACCATATTAAAAAATAATTGAAATCGCGATAGCCATGAAACTGAGTTTTCGCAATTTACAGGCATCTTGATTAAATTACGAAAATAAAACAACCGATTTTAGACGCGTGGTTTTTAATTTTATTTTTATCTATCTACCTAAATTATGTTTGGTCCTGAAAAAAATAGTGTATATACCTCAGGACTAAACTTGGCTGTTTTAGCCCTTGCATTTCTGTTTCCCTCGCTCGCTACGCTCACTCAGGAAACACTAATGCAGCGGGACTAAAACAGCCAGTTTAGTCCCTTGATATATAAATAACTATTAAAATTGAAGTTGCGTAGATCGTGTCATATGAGTTATTTGTCATTTTTAAAAAATAGGGTTAGGCATTCTAAAATAATAAACAACTATATTTCCTATACATAATATATAATATAAATTTATGATCGAACCAGGAAAACTGGTGTCCTCTCTGGCTTGAACTGCAGTTCTAAATGGAAGCTGGCGTTTATCTTCATGTGCAGTGGAATATTTTGGACTACCCGAGCCTTTTTTTCCGATATATTACACCTTGTTCTTCTATTATCTATTTCGCACGGCAAACCGTATTCGTGAAATATCCAATTCATTAGCTATCGCTCTTATACTAATACCATCATTTAGTCTTGCTGTTAGAAATGCTTTTTTAATTTGCACAAAGGCATTGTTAAAAATTAGAAATGCGAGTCAGTGCGCGCGCAAATATTTGTAAATTATATTTGCGCGTGTCATTAAAAAAAAATGGCCTAAGGCCCAACACCCAATTTAACTACAGAACTACTTTTTCCAGTGTATCAAGTTACCATCCGCCAAAACAGATATATGCAGTCAAGTGGCAGTGCGCTTCCGGCAAATCTCATTATAAATGCAGTTATAAAACGGAAACAATCTACGTTTTTGGTTTTGGTCCAGGAGAATTTGCAGATCGTGTACCATTAAAGACAGGAAGATTTAATATCCGCAGCTTTTAATATCTTAAAACAACCAAATATACCGATTACACAGCCACACAAAAAATTTTTAATAATATTCAGAAACTAGACCAATGCATTTTTATATTTTTAGGGTCGCTGAAACCGAATCTGACCTCAGAATTGCTCCATCAGATGGCATTTTTTTACACTTAAAAAAAAGGGCTCGATAATTCCTTAAATTCAGATGTTTTTAAGTGTAGAAAAAAATTGTGACATGATGGAGCAATTCTAATTCAGATTCAATTTCAGCAACCCCGAAAACATAAAAATGAGTTGGTCTAGTCTCAGGCACATAGCTTTTTTTTGGTGGCTGTGCATAGCCAACCAAAAAAAAAAAATAATAAAAAAAAATAAGTGCCAGGTACTAGACCAACGCATTTTTATATTTTCGAGCTCGCTGACCTCAGAATTGCTCCAACAGGTCACAATTGTTGTCCTTTTAAACTAAATCTTTCAATAAACGATTTAGAACCTTTGTATTTTGCGTGACCCTAAATATGGTTAACATTTCGGTACGGCAAGGAAGGCATTAGAAAAAAATATACGACCTTTGGCATTGGAGATACGGCTTTTTGTAATGTAGTGACTATGATTAATCATTTTACTACTATATATAAAATATACATATATTTCTATTTACTGCTCTACAGGCACGTCTTATGAACATAGTACAATAAATTAGAAAAAAACGTTAAAAAAAAGATCGATCCGGTCGATTTTTTTTTTATATTTGCCTAAATTGCTTCTTATGGTGGGTTTAATCAATTTATGAAAAAAAAAACAGGGATCGGAAACAAAAAGTTAAAATTTGCAAAAAAAAACACCGTGATATGTAGTATACACTACGGATTATGCATTATAATGGCGATTTCTCCCGTTAGATTAGACAGGGACAAAAGTTCTACCCAAAAAGGATAGAAGACATACATACACTCCCACTTCCACCCAACCAAACAAATTCTGTATTTGTTCTTTGTTGATCAAATACAATATTTACTTGGCCGGGCAAAAAGTGTAACTATATTATTTTTATTAAAGAAATTACTGGCGCCATCTAAATTTTAGTATAATTATCTTATTCTACAAATTCACATTAGCTATGTTCGTTCGTTCCGCTCAGTGCTACACTTTCCATCCAATACTGTATTTGTTGTATGAAAAACAAATACAGTATTTATTTGGTTGGCTGGAAAGTGTAGCACAAATGAGATAGAGATAGGGTAGACGTCTTTTGTTTTATAATTCTAGTTGTAGAGAGCTCCATTCGAGGCTCCATTGCTGGATTATAATGTAATCATAAAAAAATAGATTTTAAAACAAAACGTAAACACAATTCTTTTGTGATTCCACAACTAGAGCCTCGTACTGTTGTGGAATAGAGAGGAGCTTATTAGAATAAATTATACAATCTAAAACCTTATCAAAGTTAAACGTAACTATCTATTGAATGCGGGTACATTCAAATGAATGAACATACATCTTTCAGACTGAAAGACTTGAGATAAATAAACATCACAGAGATAAGAGCACAGAGCATGTTTATTTTTATCGGCAGCTGTCTGATTAAAAAAATAAATAACAATCCGTGAAGTTTGATAATGCTTTATATTCTTTAGTATACTCTTTAGAATAAACCCTAGAAAAAGTGTTAAGATAGTTTTAATAGTATATTAAAGTACTAGTTTCATAACATACGTTTTTAGCGCACGAGTACAAGTTTAGAAAACGAGCCGCTTGCTGCGAGTTTTCTAAAGTACTAGTGCGTGTTATGAAACGAGTGCTTAATTCAATTTTTTTATTTTGCTCTAAAATTTAAAAAAACTTACTTTTAAATTGATGACTGATTTAGGGATTTTTGTTTTGGATTGGCATTACAGTTTACACTATGTTTAAAATTCTAAGAACAAATGATATTTTGATATATTTTACAGTCATCTCTTCTTTTTTTACTGCAATTAACCAGTCCACAGTTTTAACACGGTAAAAAATAACCCAAACACAAAATTTTGTAAAAAATTAAACTTTAAATCGACATTGACATTTGCACGCAAAACGTCAAGAGATAGGCTTTTTTATGTTGCCAACCCAACAGAAAAAAAAGTAGAGACCTCTTATGGGCCTATAAGAACATGCAAAATGTGATTATGAGCTTATAAGAGTGGCAAAATAGAAAAAATATATAAAAAAGAACACAAATAGCTGTGGTTTTATTTTGTACTATTTATTGGCTGCGCCAAGTCGATTATAGCTATTACAGTGGATGTAAAGTGTTAGAAACAGCTTAATAAAAAATCCTAAATACAGCAAGTTAAATTACCGAAATAAAGCTAAACGCTAGTTTAAAATGCGAGGTACAGCCAATTTAAGCTATAAAATCTAAGCGTGTTACTTGGGCAGTAAAACATAACAGAACAATTTTATTTTTTACTGTAACAACTTGTTATTAATAACAAATGTTACCTGGGGTTCCAAATAGGCAAAAACGTTTAGTATTTACTACGATAACGAATGCTTTGTGCAATTTTAACAAAACTGGTCTTTGCCATTCCTATTTCAATTCCACCCTACGGCTCTGCCTTTTTAGGAAATGGACAGTATATTTAGGGGCAATTGTAAAATAACAAAATGAGAATAAATAAGAAAGGGACAAAAGATTTAATTTTATTTATTAGGGTAATAGAGCAAATAACTAAAGATAATAAAATTTACGTATTTGAGAATTATTAATAATAAAAACTCTAAATGTCTAAGAGATATTATACAATTAATTAATTAATTCCTTGTACAAGGAATAGCACCAGGAAAAATAGCGTTTACAAAAAAAAAAAATACTGTGCCTATTTAATTTAAATAAGAGAAAAAACTTGGTCTCTTATATTACCACTTCAATGAATGGCACTTCATACGGTGCAAAACTCGGTGCAAAATTTGAACAAAAGAAAAATTGATAACAATTGTCTTTAATTTTTACGCAAACTAAACATTTTTGTATTTTATCGATTTTATTCAATCCAATATTTTCTAATAACGAAGATTTAAAATCATTTTGTTTTTAATTATTAAACAAAAAATAAGCTTTGAGATGGAAAGGCAAATGCAAACTGGAATAGACCAGTATTAATGATTTTAAGAGTTATATACAGTTACAGCGTGGCCTTTGAAAAGGACGGATGTAGACTTCTTGGCACCTGAATTCAGTGCATCGAACTCGCCATTTTTTATGATGTACCTTGTGTATTTTTGTTTTGCCATCTTTTATGATGTGCCTAGAGTATTTTTATATTAACGTTTTATGTACAAGTTAAAGTGAACCATAGATATGGTTATTAATCGTGTGAACTATTGAATTTTAAATTGATAATAATGGTCGTTTCAAGTTGTTTTTGTGCTTTTAATGATAACTTTTCATATTAGAGTGGAAGTTACTACAACAGTAATTTATCAGTGATAGTGCGCAAGTCAGGATACATATCCGATTAGTACATGTGCACTGGAAACGTCATGATTATATAGAGAAACCCTGGTTAATTATTCTAAAGAAAAAGTCTAAATAAACTGAGAGAGAGAAGAGTTATATACTTTTCAAATTATATGACTGCAAAGAGTATAAAAAATAACGAAATGTAAATGAACCAGCATTTTTTGCTGTCATATTTTGCCTGAAATCTATTCAAACTTATCGATTTGGTGCTTGGAACGGGCAGACTCTCATCAAATACCATTCGAGCAATCACTTTTAATTTAGTGGCTGATGAAGGAGCCAGACATGACTGGTTTACTTAAGACTTCATAACCGCCTTTTAGATTCTATATCGTAGACGAAGGAAAGTCGTTAAAACTTTTTAGATTTATTTTCTTGTATGAGAAAATTTTCTGTTTAGTTTTATTTTACTCTTTCGGGCTCTACGCATATATTTTATCCCATCTAAACCATTTTTATCTACGGGAATAGGAAAGATAGGAAAATGAAAACATATCTTCCAACAAATTGATTTAAACCTGAGTAAATCCAATATGATTATAATCATAATTATATATAATTAATTATTTTGATAGTTTAAAAGGAAAAAAAACATAGCCTTGTCTGCAAAATTAGTATTTCTTGGTGATACTTGGTGACTATTGCTACTCAACGTTTCAAATAACTACGGCAAATTAAGGAGTTAGATATATCTACCTAGCTACATAATAAGTGCATGCAAAAATGTGCAGATAAGTTTTAATATTTTAAATATTTTGTAATTTTTATCAGTTTGCATTTATCTTTCAGTCACTAAATCGAAACATTTGACGACTAATTTGTTACACACAACAATATTGACTATACATATTTATTTATTTATCTATTTATTTATTTATTTATTTATTTATTTATTTGTTTGTTTGTTTGTTTGTTTGTTTGTTTGTTTGTTTATTTATTTATTTATTTATTTATTTATTTATTTATTTATTTATTTATTTATTTATTTATTTATTTATTTATTTATTTATTTATTTATTTATTTATTTATTTATTTATTTATTTATTTATTTATTTATTTATTTATTTATTTATTTATTTATTTATTTATTTATTTATTTATTTATTTATTTATTTATTTATTTATTTATTTATTTATTTATTTATTTATTTATTTATGCGTACAATACATACTGTGTCATACTAAACATATGTATATATATATATATATATATATATATATATATATATCGGTGTTTTTCAAAGAAAAAACAGACATTCGATTTTTATCTTTTAAGAATACTAAAGTTTTTAATTTTTATTTATCGATAACTGTTTTTCCCACCTTACTCGTTTAAATGGAATCATTAAAAAAATTCAAGATAAAAAGAAATAATAATGTAAATATTTAAAACCTCGCGTCTACTCTTATGCGAGTACTGAAAATTCGCCGAGTACTGATCATAATTTATTAATAAACCAAAGAAAAAATTGTTATCTCTCCAAAATATAAATTTATTGTCTATTAAACAAACATTACAGCGACAATTGTTTCGACTTTTTTAACATAAAGTCATTTTCAGTTTTTAAATTTATAAACAAATTAACTTGAGTACACATTATTAGCAGTTGCTGCGGATTTAGATTTGTTCTTCGTTCTGACTTGAATAAACTTAGGAAAAACTTTAAGCTTTTTGCAGGACTTTAGGAACCAAATATCCAAAGAAACTTTTTTCCTGGCGTAGTTTAGTTCTTTGTACCATCGGATCTTTTTGCTACGACTAGCATTAATCAAATTAAGAAATTCTTGATCCTTACTTATATTGGAGTTGATTTAAATAAACCAACGAAAAAATTGTTATCTCTCCAAAATATAAATTTATTGTCTATTAAACAAACATTACAGCGACAATTGTTTCGACTTTTTTAACATAAAGTCATTTTCAAGTTTTTAAATTTATAAACAAATTAACTTGAGTACACATTATTAGCAGTTGCTGCGGATTTAGATTAATCTAAAAAACTTGAAAATGACTTTATGTTAAAAAAGTCGAAACAATTGTCTCTGTAATGTTTGTTTAATAGACAATAAATTTATATTTTGGTGAGATAACAATTTTTTCTTTGGTTTATTTAAATCAACTCCAATATGAGTAAGGATCAAGAATTTCTTAATATAATTTATTAATGTTACGAATATGTACCTAACTATAGTTAAAACGCTATTGTTATAATTCCTGGCAATTCTGTTTTGTATTCATTTAATAGACAGATGCTTATGCAAATGGACAAAGTCAAACCTAATGGAACATTTGTTTAATTTATACATATACTGTATTTTCTCTTCTCTCAGATATAGAAGTTCTCTTTTAAATGCTTAAAAGCATTTATCTCAACATCTGCCATTTAAAATATATCCCTATTATAACATAAAACCATAAAACACTAAAATGCTTGTGTTTTTAGGATGAGGCATGTAAAAGGATCCATATCTCCTTACTATTTTAAAAACCCTAATGATTTTCGTGGACAAGTGTTATTTATCTATATATAATAAAAGGTATTGTGCTAGGCACAGAGAGGGCAACTAAAAATTTAGTGATCAAAAGGTTTAATTACAAAGCACCACAAAAAACATTTAGTTTTTTATGAACCATACGTATTTTTGGGCGCTGAAAACGAATATAGCAATAAAAACATTCTTGACTCTTAAACTCGAGATAAACTCGGGCACAATAGATTTTTTATGCATTCCAGGCTAAAAAAAACCAAGACTAAAAAAAAATTTTTATGGAAATATTGCTAAATATTATATAGGTACGTCAGATCTATTTACATCTCTTCGTATCCTATTTAATTGTATTTTTCTCTAATTTGATTGGATCTGAACGCAGATCTGGTTATATCAGACTAGATCTGAGAACATATCTGATTGGATCAAATTAAATCCAATTGGATCCAATTATATCTGATCTTTTTTTCTGTCATACAAAATGACTTGAAAATGCAAAAAAATATTCCTAGTGTTACATGATCCTTAAAATTATAAAAAATTGAGATAGTGGATAGTAACAAAAAGAAAAACGATTACTTTTAACCCTCGTTTCAACCTATGTAATGGAACGTTCAAGTATTACGTAACGCTCCTGGATGGGGGGGTCATTTTGGAGTGTTACGCCCATGTTAATGATATAGGAAAATAGTGTTACAGGGGGGGGGAGTGGGTGTCGAAAATGATCAAAATCTGCGTTACGTAATACTTGAACATTCCCTAATATATAAAACATAAAATAGTTTTTATTGGATTTTCTAAAAATTGGGCTAATCGGGCCATAAAAAGGTTATATTATAATTAGTTATGCTAAACCAAATAGTGATATGGGCGCCCACTAAAGGGGCGTTCTTTAAAAATAAGAAGAATTTTTATGAATTAATATTGCGAAATATAAAAGTCCCAGTCATTTGGATAAGAGACAAAATTCAGTAATGGGAGAAGATATGTCTCTAGCTCTAAAAAAAACTTAAATATGGACTTTTTGTGCAATTTAGTTAATGAAATGTCTTCAATATTAACTGGTTTTGATACTCAGTTATTAATAGCTTCTACAAATATCGTCTGTTTTGAAAATCTGATATATTAACCTACAAAACGTAACAACGGTCCCTTGTCTCCCGCAACATTTTTTGACATACAATCCATATTTGTATGTAGATTACCTTAATTGAACTTTGCAAAATATTTTTTAGTTAATCTAAGAACTGTTAACTTACGTCATAAGACTTATTTACTTGGAAAATCTTATACTGGTTTGAATTAAAAAAATAATAACTTATGTCTCCCAATTTAAATCGAGCGCTTCGTATATTAGTAAAATCCGACACTGCTAGAATGCCGATAGTGGTACGTTAAAATTATAAGTAAAAGATCAGTACCAAGTATTTTCATTACGTGTTAAGAGCGGTAAATACTTCTAATTGTAAATATGCATTTAATAAATTTAGTTTAAGCGATGTTATTTTAATGCGTACTTTTTTAATGAACAACGACGGTCCCTAATATTTTCTTAATTGTTTTTAATTATATCTCAGACTAAACATTTTAGATTTTTACAATAACATATACAATACCTAACTTCAAATTTACAGGAACTGATCTCAAAGACCTTGATCAAAATCCCACTAATTGTGTCTAAACGCAACGACGGTCCCTGGTAACGAAGGTCCCCACGAAAAGGAACCGTTGTTGATAACATAGGGAACGTCGTTACATATTTGAAAAATTATGCAAATTTTTACTCTGTTAACATTGTTCATTCTAAAACTTTTGCAGAATAAAGAAATAAATATATTCCAAACTCAAAAAAATAATATAATGCCTAAAATTAATCTTAGAGAAAAGTGGAGTGAGAAATATAAAAAATATTATATTAAAAATATTAATTTTATTTTTAAATTTAGAAAATGTGGTCCCTTTGCTAAGAACAACGGTCCCTATAAAAAAATAACGACGGTCCCTATAAATAATAACGACGGTCCCTCTAAGAGTAATAAAATTTTTGCTAATCAACTGTATGTACAACCCTCTTGGATTTGATCTTTTATTACAATATGAAGAATAACTATGACAAGTTTTTCTTTTTTTAATATATTTTTTTTAATTTATAATTATTAAACAAATTTATACCATTATTAAATTTTATCCTATAAGGCTTGGAGCAACTACGGAAAGTATACAATATAAAATGCGAAACATTATACCTTCATGACTTGTTATTATCAGCTGAAAAATTTAATAGTTAAAATATGGCAGGTTACCGCAAATTTAAATTAATTTATTCATGAAAAACGGTTAGACCTATCAGACATAAGCCAGCAGCACACATTGTAATGAATTGGTCTGGCTTAATAACACAAAATTTAATAAATCACCATTTCTGGTTGTATAGCAGATTTATGAAAGACTGTTTTTAAATTAAAATTAATGGATACTAAATCGCTTTCTGCTAAATTGATGCTATAGCTAATAAATAATATGGTATAAGAGAAATAAAAAAGGTTTAAATTGTTATAATTTACTTTAATAACCCAGTCAGCCATGACTTAAACTAAATCAACATAATTCAGGCTCATAATTAGGCTTGTAGAAGATTATATGTAGCCTTTAAGAACGTTTCCACTTTAGTTAGTTTTGAAAAAGATGCACAACTGTCAATTTGTAGCATGCCAACAAATGGGTTTTTATATAAATTATAATGGGTATTATTTTACTATTTTATATACATAAAAGGACTAGAAAAAGGTAAAAAAACTCATTTTTTAATGTTCGTGTTGCTTTTCGTGACTTTCAAGTTAAAAAAGTAAAATTCCTAATTGTACCGTTCTATTAGAATGGATATGAATTAAGATTAGTTCATACAGGGTGGTCAGTAACTGCCATGCCAAAATTTAAGAGGTGATTCTACATCCAAAAATATGAAAAAAAGTTTCTATAAAGGGTGGTCCGGAAATGAGCCCTAATGGAGCTACGGCCCTTCGAAGATGACATATTGAATGAGGAACAAATAAGAGCATCAATAAAATTTTAATGCTGCAGGGTGATTCTTTATTTAAAACTGAGCAAAAAGTATTTTTCACTAAGGCCCAGTTTATCAGTGTACAGTTAAAACCTTATCTAAAAGATAAAGTCCCAGTTAAAAGCAAATTCTGGATTTTGGTTGGAGTTGCTATGGTTATTACTTGTCAGCTAATTTAGCTGCACTGATAAACCTAGCCTAAAAATCTAAATTTAATATTAAAGGAGTAATGGCCTTTTAAAAAGCAACGTTTTTGGTGGCACAAAATGTTACTTCCTCTAATTGCATTTTTTTTGAAAACGGTTGCTCCTACAATGTTACACTATATGACATTTTTTATGTATTTTTACTCAATAAATCTAAATTTTTTACAAAAAATCAAAAAAAAACTACACATATAAAGTGTGGGGCAAATATGTGTTAAGCCTCACATATTTTGTCCGTCTAGGCACGCCTCTGGATAAATTCAAAAAAATAAATTAACATAAACTTATTGCCCTTATTAATACTAATATACATGCAAAAGCTCGTCACTCTAGCTTAAAGGATACCAGAGTTATTAATTAAAAACCTTATTTTTATTAAAATTTTAAAGGGCCGTAGCTCTCTTAGGGCTCATTTCCGGACCAACCTTTATAGGAACTTTTTTTGTTATTTTTGGATGTAGTCACCTTAAATTTTGACATGCCAGTTATTGATCACCCTGTATAAGCATTAAAGAAATATACGAGAAATATAAGTAAATTTAGGTCTATGCACTAATGCGCATGCTTGGTATTGGGTGCCGTCATTATCGTTACGAATGCCCAATCTAGTCATAAAATTAATTTTATTTCAGGTTAGTTAGTTAATTATCACCAAGGATCTGCAATATAGACCTAAAATCATTTATATATTTATTTATATAGAACTAAAATCATTTATATTTTTCGTCAGCTTCGTTAATTTTTAAATAAAATAAACTTTAGTCTAGCATATGTCTAAAAATATGACTATAGTTGTTTTTTACCCCCTAAAAGACTTGATATCTTTGTGTTTTATAGACATATTACGGTGCGGATTTGATAATCTTGTTATTTATGACATAACTAAAGATTTAAGACCAAAAATTAAAAAATCTGACGGTTAGTTTTTTTTAATTGTCAATTTATTAAAAAAAAGTGCACCAACTTAATTATCCCAAAAAAAAGCCACCTTGATTTTAAGGTAATAACTTGTGAAAAGTGTATTTGACGTATCAATGTAAAACAAGCCTACTTGTATAATTTTCAAATAAATGAAAAATAATTTAATGCTTTTTTAGCTTGAATTCTAGATTTAATCACGTATTGTGACAAAACGGCAAAAGATATAAAAAAACTGGTAAATCCATTTTTATAGAGAAATAAGTAGTCTTTATTCTTATGAAAAAATAAATATTATATATCAATAAAATTTTGAGTTATAAGGGGATAATTAAGTTAGTGCACATTTTTAATAAATTGACAATTAAAAAAAAACTAACCGTCAGATTTTTTAATTTTTGGCCTTAAATCCTTAGTCAAAAAAAACTTAGTGACGGTCCGAGTTCGTAAATTACCTCCAAAACCGCAGCGATAAAAACAAAATAAATGGATGCATTTTGCATGTAAAGAACTAACCTCTTTAACGAATTGTCAAATTCTTAGATTAAAGTTGCTCGGCTCAGACTGAAGTGTTTAAATAAATTAGGTGAGTAAGAACTTAAATAAAACGCCTTTGGGCATGACGACATGCTCCAAGGGTAAAGGGATTGACAAGCGCCTTAAGGTCGATTCAGGCATAATTATCACTAACTTCATTAAACTGAATTAAAAAATTCGGAAATTAATAAAATTAAGAAACATAATCTCAAATTTTCCGTGGTGTGCAATAATAAGGTAACTGCCAAATAGATAATAAGCATGTGTAAATACGACTGAATAAATAAAACAAAAACAAATATCTATTGCGTAGGACGATTATTACTATATTTGCAGTTTTTGGGTCTCCAAAAGTACCTAGGTACCTTTTTACTGAAAATTTACGAATTTTCAAATACAAAGGTGTCGCCATCTTCATTTTTATTTTGGTACTTGGACAACGTTTGTTTATAACATTTTGCACAAAAGTTAATGTAGTTCAGAAATTCTCCTTTTTCTATGGTTTATTTTAAGATTGTATCATTATTTTATGGTATATTTTATCTTTTATCTTAATTGTTGCATACCACGATAAATTTATTATAGAATTTGAGGTTATGTTCCTTAATCTTCTTAATTTCTAAATTTCTTAATTCAGTTTAGTGAAGTTAGTGATAATTATGCCTGAATCGACCTTTAAGGTTGTGAGAAAATTACGTTAAGTTATAATTTCAAAAGAAACGTCAAAATTAGTAAGGTGGCTTCTCAGTTGAATGGTAAGTAGTCATTATTATAATTTTAAATCAGTTTTTCCCAAAACAAAATTCGGAGATTCGATTGGTTAATATCATAGTGTTTAGACCTTGCATTGAATCAAATTTTTTATCATCTTTAGGTACTAAAATACAAAAGAACACGCAATGTATAAAATATATAATTAAGTTTTGGTAGCCTATCAAGGTGCAGGAATATACTTAATAGTTAAAAGTTTTATTATAAATGGTATCTTCAGGAAATTGTAATAAAATTAAATGTTAAATTTTATAGGTATTCGTGATGGTTTTAGGCATTTTTTGATTCTACAAAACTACTATTACCTGTTTTATTTTTTATTTACATTGGTATTTAAATTTAATGCATAATGGCTGAAACTTTTATTAAAGTTAAAACATCCTATGTTGATTTGAAAATTTGGCTATATGGTTGTTTGAAAATTTCTTGCGTTTTAACTTTGAGATAAATCGAGATAAGAGTTGGATATAAAATTTAAGACAAGAGAAGTATTACGTTTTCACAAATCAAGGTCTAAAATTTTTACCGCACCCACGCACCAATAAAAAAAAACACTAAAATTAATAGGCAAAAAGTTCCACTCGCAAATGCTCATATCAAGGTAATATTTAGTCAGGAGCTCTAGTTTTCTGAGTCGGGAATACGAAATTAGAAAAAAGGAAGTTAAAAAGTTTTTTTTTATAGTTATACAAATATGGGGGTTCAACAGTGCAACAATCCAACAATTCTCTTTCTTTTATTGTTAAAACTAAATCTTAAAAAGTTGAATAGGATCATAAAATGTGTCTATTTATTCTTGATTGGCCA
Source organism: Brachypterus glaber (assembly GCA_958510825.1). Taxonomy (NCBI): domain Eukaryota; kingdom Metazoa; phylum Arthropoda; class Insecta; order Coleoptera; family Kateretidae; genus Brachypterus; species Brachypterus glaber. The sequence continues at coordinate 11,997,984 of OY294044.1, read as the reverse complement.
CAGTCGAACTTTTTCGGTATGGCATAAATCCTATTAACTATGGTTCTCAGAACTTTTCACTGCCAAACAATTAAAAATAATTTTCTAGCTAATTTTAGTTAATTATATTCTGGAATCAACAAAATATTGGGGCTTTTTATAGCGAGACAAGAACATTTTCAAGACAAGAACCATCTATTCTTAACTAGATGTTTTATTTCGAGTCTGTTGAAATTCATAGTTTCATTAGTGAGTAATATGGTTTCAGATAAAAGCCTAGGTCTTATAAAACCTTAGTAAAATCATTGAACGCACCTGGTTTATTTTTAAACAATTTACATTGTTTAAGGTTGCTTTATTAATAAACTATTAGCTTATTAAGTTAAGGTATTTAAGAAAAGTAAAGTTAAAACACATAATATATGGAGAGCATAGTCATAAATCTATTTTAATATTAAAATTAATTTGATACTTAATTGCAGCAGAAATAAAAGATACAGGGTGATCCATAACTGGCATGCCAAAATTAAAGAGGTGATTCTAGATCCAAAAATATAAAAAAAGTTCCTATAAAGGTTGGTCCGGAAATGAGCCCTAAGGGATCTAGGGCCCTTTAAAATTGTAATAAAAATAAGGTTTTTAATTAATAACTCGGGTACCGTTTAAGCTAGAGAGGCGAGCTTTTGCATGTATACTAGTATTAATAAGGGCAATAAGTTTATGTTAATTTATTTTTTTAATTTATCCAGAGGCGTGCCCAGACGGACAAAATATATGAGGCTTAAAACATATTTGCCCCAAACTTTTCTATGTGTATGTTTTTTGGATTTGTTTTAAAAAATATAAATTTCTAGAGTAAAAATACATATAAAATATCATATAGTGTAACACTGTAGGAGCAACCGTTATCAAAAAAAAAAAATGCAATTAAGAGGAAGTAACATTTTATGCCACCAAAAACGTTACTTTTTAAAAGGCTATTACTCCTTTAATATTAAATTTAGGTGTTTTGGTGTATAATACTTTTTTGCTCAGTTTTAAATGAAGAATCACCCTGCAGCATTAAAATTTTATTGGTGCTTTTTTTTGTTCCCCATTCAATACGTCATCTTCGAAGGGCCGTAGCTCCCTTAGGGCTCATTTCCGTACCAACCTTTATAGAAACTTTTTTTCATATTTTTGGATGTAGATTCACCTCTTAAATTTCGGTACGCGAGTTCTGGAACAGGCTGTATTTGTTGTTGTGTTTTAAATGTTTAAAAACAAAACATGAAATATTCTTTGAGTTCGTTTGATCTAAAATATATTAAACTACCAAAGTATTCATTTGAAGATTTTAAGATTACTTAATTACATGATTTTAACTTTATCAAACAGAAACACTTAATCCACAAAAAGACATTTCCTAATCTTTTTCAAAAACTCATAAATATTCTTTTAGAATTATATTATAGCCGTAAATTAGGTTTAATCTTTTTGGACAAGACGTTCCCTTGAGGATTTTTCATTGACGATACTTAACTGGGCTTAAGTTTCTTTATGAAAGAAACATGTTTTCTGTTCAAGAACCCATGCCAAGTAATCTAATTAACCCACCATTCTTTTGCAAAACACATGATTCCTAGAATACTTATTTTAATATAACACAATATCTAATGTTGTTTCCTTTAGGGGCCCTAAATCAATAAATGAAATGACATTAAACTTCACAGAAATCACAAATCTAGTAAATTTTACAGCGTATTTTTTTTGGAAATTGGCACTATTTAAACATGTAATCACCTAAGACTCACTGTTTACGAGAAAATAGTAGTTTTCGTAACGAGTAAGCTACTTAAGTCCTTAGTGCACGAGAATTAAGTTTTTTTTTATTTATTATTTATCGTCAATAAGAAATCCTCAAGGGAACGTCTTGTCCAAAAAGATTAAACCTAATTTACGGCTATAATATAATTCTAAAAGAATATTTATAAGTTTTTGAAAAAGACTAGGTAATGTTGTTGTTATTTTTTATATTTTAAAAGCAATTTTCTAACTGTATAGGGTTATAATTTAATTTCATGTACAACTAGAATAGCTCATCAAAAGTATTTTTCTTAATTTCTTGGAATCGGTTGATGTGTTATCCAAAAAATATTTATTCCTGTGTAGGTTTAATACTTGTTTAACTTTTGTGAAATGCGATGCCTTTTTCCACTTCAATATCTAAACAGAGAAAAAGTATTGAATGTCTAACCAAATCCTTAACCACAGTTATTTCACGTTTATTAGCAACAGCATGTAAATAATATCGAATATCCATCAAACCAGACTGCTGCACTCAAGAAATATGTGGTTTGACTTGGGAATTTAAACTTTAATTAAGTTCTATTTGCAAAACTCGTGGATTTTTATAACACGCCCCTATTAGCTTTTAAAGAAAGTTTGTTTATTATTATTGCCAGTATTCTGGCAATATTTGGGACATGGGTTCCTAATATTGTCAGCAGTGTCGGACTGGGCAGCCCGGGGGTAGTGAGATTTGTAATCTAGGGGCCCCCAAGCATAAAATCTTTATTTTTCCTCTCCCAGTGAGATTTTTCTTACTATCTAACCTTCCGGTCCAACACTGATTATCAGTATGCAATCTTTTTTAAAAAGCAATAATATTTTTTTAATCTCTTGCAATTTGATTATTTATTACCCATTAGAGTAAAAATTTGTTTATTATTAATTTAGTAAATTTTAACGTGATTACAAATAAATTTGAACACAGTAATTAATATTTGGCTTACCTACCTTAGATAATTTTAATTATACACTGTAAAAACTGCATGTAAAATAATGTAAAAATACATGAATTTACATAGTACGGAATAGTAAATTTACTATTCTGGACTATGCATAATTCATGAATTTATGTAAAATAATGTAAAAGAATGTAAAAGAATGTAAAATAATGTAAAAAAATATATATAATTGTAATTGTAATGGTTTATTGTCGTTCTAGGACCTATTTTTATAGGTATTTTACACTATATCAGACAGTTACAACACAATAAATTTTGATGGATACATACATACATTAACTTACATATTTTTACATGATTTTACATGTCGGGCTATGTTATTTTAAGACGCGCCTGCGCTTTGGACAATAACCAAGAAGGCGCATCATGAGACGGAGCGTTTAATATTGTTATTGTTAGAGAGATAGCAAAGCATGCTGCTAGGTTAAAGTGTTAAAAGTGTAAAAAAAGGTAAATATTATTTATGTACGATATTTAAATGTTTTATTTGTGGCCTAAAATTTACATTCATTATAAATTACGATCTTTATTAACCAATAGATCTTTAAAGATGTAAGCAGTTTATACTCGTATTAAGGGTGCAAATCGTTTGGTTTATTAAACCAAATGAACGTTACGCTAGAATATTTCAAAAAAGCTTTGTCACAGAGACTTGTAATTTGGAACAAACATTTTCTAAGTAGTAAATATGTTTTTTTTTTTAAATTTCAAGTCTATGCAAAATATTACCATTCTGGACTATGTAATTTTTACCGTTCCGGTCTATGCAAAATATTACCATTATGGACTATGTAATTTTTACTGTTCCGGTCTATGCAAAACATTACCATTACGGACTATGTAATTTTTACCATTCCGGTCTATGGCAACATATTACCATTTACGGACTATGTAATTTAATGTAATTTATTTTTACCGTGTAGTATCAATTTTCATTTCTTTTAAGATTCTTTAAGAAAAATCGCCAATTTAGCCGTGTATCCCCAAAACGTCATGGATATTTCTTAAGGACACGCCTTTACAATTCTTAAATTAACCAAATACAAAAAACAAAAAAAAAATAACTGGTTGTTCGGCCTTATTATCAAAGCGTGGCAAATGAACGTGAAATGAATTTGGAATGACTGTATGCATTTACTACCCTCAGTAGAAAATGGTCCAAAGCTATTTAGGATTCTCCTGCGTTTGTAATAAAATATTCTGTATTGCCTTCTCACATCTTATCTTACCACCCTACCTTAATAAACAAAGCTGATATCTACGAAAAAAATATTATAGTCGGAGAGCTTATGACCATTTTTAACCGACTTCCAAAAAAGGAGGAGGTTATCAATTCGACCTGTGACTTTGTTTTTTTTTTAATGCTTGTTCCCGCATAACTTTGGAACGGATGAACGGAATTTGATGAAACCTTTTGCTACTTAAAGAGGATATTCCTGAGGTCCCGTTTTAATTTGATGCTCGGATAATGCCGGGTAAGCCGGATAATCAAGATAAATCTAATCGTTTTAACGTAATTTCACTTAAAACCTGCTTAATTTGGATCTAATACCAACCAAATGATCGGACAACTCGGATAAGTCGGATAACTTGATTAAGGGGTCACTCAAATATTAAGATGATAATGCCACAACGCACAATAGTGCGTTGTGACGTCAGCAGCTTGCCGAGATAGAAGGAGAATTATAATTTAGCTTAGATGACCTTACAGATCTACAAGTTCTGTGTCTCTAAAAAGTAAAAAATAAAAACTTTTCGAAAAAAAAATGAGCCGACTTCTGTCTCTAAAAAGTAAAAAATAAAAAATAAGTCGGTGCCAATTTCAGCTTATATTCTATATTACTATTTAACAAATATTGACATGTAAACATACTAAAATAAAATTTATATATAAAAAAAAAGATAATAATCTAATATATAAATAATAAATAATACTGGAGGTAGTTTATTGTTCGTTTAAATCCTGGATAATTTCCCACAGTGTTTTCTCTGGATACTTTGCTTTAGCAGGTCTGGTGCTGTCTCTTAATTTATTTATTTTTATAATATGAAACTAATACTGGAATTAACTTGGTCTAGATCAGTTACAAATGTGAACTGACACCACATAGAGTGCGGTCCAAAAGTCACCCCCCCCCCTTTTAATTTTTGAACGAGTTGAGATATCGACTTCAAATTTAGAACTCTTAAAAAAGACAACTTAAACTATCTTTTAGCATATATTTGATATTTTCAGCTCTTAAAATGTGGGCAGGTGGGCATGGGAGGACTTTTTTTAAATGGAAAGGGGGGTCGTGTGATACATCATTTTAAAGCTTATAAAATTCACTATTTAAACTAACATTTTTAATTTTTTTAAAAATGTTTTTTAAGGTGTGGACTTTTCAATTTTTTAAGTTTTTTTTTATAAATTTTTATTTATGTCAACTAAAATTAGTTTAAAAGTATAATTAACATTTTTTTATGATGAAATTAGGCATTTTTAAAAAATTATTTGTTTTTTTTAGAGGAATTTTGACATTAATACCCATTTTCAACCCCATTTTAAACCCAATTTTTTTTTTTAATTAAAAAAAATAGAGTTAAATGGAGAGTTTTATAAGCTTTAAAATGATGCATTACACGACCCCCTTTCCATTTAAAAAAATGTGCCCCCATGCCCCCTGCCCACATTTTAAGAGCTGAAAGTATTAAATATATGCTTAAAGATAGTTTAAGTTGTCTTATTTAAACGTTCCAAATTTGAAGTCGATATCTCAACTGGTTCAAAAGTTAAGAGGGGGGGGTGACTTTTGGACCGCTCTGTATGATTGATTCATTCACAATGTAAGTTTCACATATTTCTATTTTGTTTTATTAAAACAAAACAAAATTCATCCAATGCTTAAGTTACGATCTTTGATCTACGTAGGGCAGATTTGTGTTGCACCTTAATTATTTGCAGAAATACGATCCTTGGATCGTTTGCGAATTCTTTTAAAATGTCACAATGCTCGTAAAGATAAAACCGAGCCAATATAGCCCACACGTGCCTTTTAGAAGTGAACTTATTACCATTAGAATAGAATTACAGATAAAACAATCCTGAATTGAATTTTATTGTAACAATTGGTGTCACCAATCATTGGTGTGTAATTAACTAATTGATAAAAGACACTAAACCACGTGCTTTTTACCCGACCACGGTAACGCACACATGATTGTTTGTTCCCTCATAGATCTTAAAGACTTGTATTGATCACGCGAGTGACATATAATAGACTACATCAGGAATTTAGCAGAAAGTTAAAGAAATCTAGATATTTTTTTTATGAATTTGTTATCATACGGTCCGTATTAAAAAATATTGCATTTGATTCGCCCACGTTTTGTCTTTTTTATATAAAATTGCTAGTTTCGAAAATATTGAAAATTTAGAATGTAGGTTTTATATATCGTCCACTAAAGGCTCTAGTTGTCTAACTCCAAATTTTTCAAAAATGAGATTTTTATCAAATTTGCTTCATTATCTGATTACCAACATACTTCAAAAAAAAAAAGTTGCATTAAACCAATATCAGCCTCAAAAAATGCAAAAATGTAAATATTTTAAGTCGCTAAGTGTCTAACTCCATCATATGATTGTGAGAAAACAATTAAAACTGTCACTAATGTCAAACTATTTCTCGACAACAGGGGATCCCGTTTCAAATATTTATAATTATAACTTAAATCTTTTTTATAATAATAAATACTTAACTAAATCCAAAAAACATTAAAAAAATATGCAGCAAACTGTTAAAGATTCGTTACATTTATGATACATACATAATTATGTATAATAATATACATTAGAATTTAGTTAGATAATATTTGATTGTTTAATAATATTAGATTTTAATAATATTGACCACAAAAATGTAAATAAGGTATTTAAGTTTTGAATGTTGCTTAATAATTATTATATTTTTATTATAACATAACGTTACAAAATAAAATATATTTTTTTCTCATGGGATTTAATTATTTTTATGAAGATTTTATAATGTATAAATTTTATAATATTAATATTATCTAGGTATATATATTATGCCTACCTAGTAGTAATATTATATATTAAATATAAAAATATAATTTTTTTGTAATAATATTACGCGATATAATACGATAGGTATCCTCTTTTATCTTCCCTTGGAGTTAGACCATTAGTGAATTTAGATTCTGTGGTTAAAATTTAATTTTCAAATAATTTATATAAAATAGATAACAATGAAAAGTTTTAAATACATTAACACATTTCAAACATTTTTACCTGTGAACAAGCTAGTTTTAAAGTTCTAAATTGCTATAATTAAGTTTTAAATCGTTTTTTACGTCTCCTGAAAAATATGACGTTTTGGAGTTAGACCGTTAGAGCCTTTAGATGACGATATGTTTATATTTCATATTTATTACTTTGACTTGTCTATCCAATTTATTTTGGCGAAAGATTAATAAACTCTATCTATCTATCTATCTATCTATCTATTGACCATTATTATCAGGAAGTTAACAGAAAATTAGAGAAATCTATAGATTTTTATATAAATTCGGTACCATAGGATCCGTATTAAATTTGAAAATGGACTTTAATTCACCAACGTTTCGGATTTTTAATTTTCTTTTTGAGGAATATATGTATACGGAGCACGTGATTTTTTCGTAGTCGAGTTTTTTGACACCTCGGCTTGTTCTATTAAGGTTTATCTTTAAAAGGAAATTAAAAAGTTCTTTTGTGTTTTTTTCGTTTTCTTTTTATGTACAGAACTTGCTTTGAACAAACATTTTTTTATTGTGATTTACTTTGTAAATACAGACTTCCTATAATAATAATAGTGAGGCTCTTAGAATTTATTACACAATGGTTTTGAAACCTCACTAACTTCTAATTTTATGTTATAATTAAAGTTGATACATTACGACAAAAGAGTCGGACAACAAGATAATTTTAAATTATATTTAATTTTTGGTAAGTTTGTTTAATAGATACCTCGCCTGCAACCATAAGACTTTACATGCTTCTAGATACATAAAATAAATACTTAGCCAAAATTTCAGCCCTTTTTACATCCCGGAACATACTTTAATTAATTATTTTAATTACGAATTTTGGCATATGTCAATGCACGATTTGGCAACATTAGATCTTACGAAACTTGAAGTGTCAAGTGTCATATCGTCAAAATAAAAATAACTTTGCACATTGACTACTACAGTGGGGCCAAAGGAAATGGTCTGTGTTGACTTACGGCTCTTGCCTATAAAACTAAAATATATTTTTGTGTTTTATTATCTTTTACGAACTTAACATGTTGTAACTAAATTAGGCTGGACTTAAGTATGTGACTAGTTTCTTAAGTACGATTATGGAGTTATTTTTGAGGTATTTATACTATAATAACATTGTACCCAAACCAGCAGCTTCAACGATAACCCTAAAGCATGCAGTTCCATGTGACAGTGTTGCCCCAGACAAGTAATTTTATGTGGCTTTCAACGAGTTAAATAAGTTTATTTCCATGATATGATTTAAAACTAGATTATGAAAAAGTTACATATAGACTTTTAACTTTTAATATATTTAATTAATATTGTACAGTGTTTTTATTATACATGTCTAAAAGATCAACCTCGATTTTGTCCCACAGTGATATTTGATAGCTAAGTTATTACCAAATCTTCAGTAAATAATGACGGTCAAAAATTAGGCTACGGATTATCTGTTTTAGCTACTAGACTACGAGACTAATAGGCCTAAGATGGAGGTACTTTGGGAACGACTCGCTAGAATCAAACGAGATCATGAATACTCCCCTGAAACCGTACCTGGACTTTATAAAATAAACAGGTATGATATAAGGAGATCTGTGCGGTTAACACAAAGGTCCCCAGGAACCAGGTGTTGAGGGCTGTGAACCCCTCACTGAACTAAACTAAACTATCTGTTTTAGCATCACATTTTACCTTGTAGTAATCTATAACTAATTAGTGGCTAAATTATATAATTGCGGTTTTAGCCAAATTTCTCCAGTCCGGGCCTATTTAGGTAGTACCGACTTTTCATCTTATTGAGCATAGGTATGTAGGGGAGGTCGGGGTTAACTGGGCCACAGGATTAACTGGTCCACCTGGATTTTATCAACTTTTTAATTAGTATTGGCGCCTTAGGGCAAATTCTAGTGATGTTTAGTTGGTAGTATTGTTTAAAGTATTATGGCGGACCGTGTTGTCCACGTGTAAGTTGTAGTAAAGAAAGTTATTTTTTTCGATGAAAAGTAGGTATTTACCTTAACTTTTATTTTTTAATTAATACTTTTTTTATATAATATACTGAGTATTTTATTAATTATTCTGCATAATTTCCGCTTTCTAATATCTTATCAAGTATTAAAATTTTATGATTTTATTCAGTGGTGTCCTTCAGGGTTAACTGGTTTGGGGTTAACTGGACCACTTAAGGACATGGCCCAGTTAACCCCGGACCAGTTAATCCTCAGATATATCTAATATATAACATATTATTTGTCTATTTTTATGTTAGAATTTAATTTTATTTGATTTCAAATCGTTTTTATTCACAATAATTACAATACAATACATTTTTGTTAGTGGACCAGTTAACCCTGAGTAGTGGTCCAGTTAACCCTGCCCTATGGGGTTAACTGGTCCAGCGGGCTTAACTGGTTTATCGTTAATAACTTTTTTTATATAAATAATATTTGTCTGAAGTATTAATATGTTCTAACTATAGTAATAATCTATCTTTTGCTATAGAAAATATTTGAAAATTGTTTACAAGTTTTTCAAAAACTCGATATAAAAAAAAAGGCCCAGTTAACCCCGACTTTCCCTATTAAACAAACTTACCAAACATTAGAAATAATTTAAAATGATCTTACTGTCCGAACCATTTGTCGTAATGAAAGTATCAACTTTGGTTATTTATGGGTTTTTGAGGTGTCTGAAACTGATTCTGACAATATAACTTTTGTAACTACAGTTCTGGAGACCCGTCCGAACGGGGGAAATTTTATAACAACTCCGCCCGTGTGGGTGGAAAACTGAAAAAGCGCTTTTTACTGTTGAGTGTATTTTAGTTTAAATTATCTACTACATGCAATAGAAAAAAATAATAAATGTTAAATGGTCATCTCAAAAAGTTTAGAACAATAAAGATAAAAAGTTAACACATAAAGGTATCATTTTAAAGATTAAAATCTTTAACACGATTATCTTAATTAACACCACCTGGAGACTAAAACCTCTATCAATGTTATTGTTTAACTTTTTTTATAGACTGAAGGGAAGGTCTATCACTGAACAGTACGAGTCCCACAAGGGGATAAACGTAATTTTGGCGATATGCATGAAATCTGTACGATGACTCTGAGACCCCGATCGGGCCCGAGTCCATTTAAATGGACATTATTGTTTACTTTTCTTGCACGCGAATCTACAGTCCGTTGGTACATCATATTAGACAGTAAGTAGAATGTTTTACCATATTTTTTACTCATTTTTTACAATTTCAAAATGATCAAAATTTGAGTTACGTAATACTTGAACGTTCCCTAAGCATGATATAACCCAAATTTAATTTAAAATTTTAAAAAAATAGAAAATATGTAGGGTTCCGGTTAGTATCTAAAAAGGCGATGATTTGCTCCAATGAAAGATCGACTAAATCTCTAGATTGCACTGATGGTGAACCTAAAAATCGCAGTCTTTTCTGAGAGAAGACAGGACATTGTCCCAAAATGTGTGTCAAACAACGCTCATTTTCTAACACAAAAATACTTAGCCAATTAAACAAGAAAAAACATAGAACTATTATCCGTTTTCTTACTGGACATGATACTTTTAACAATCTTCTTTATGAAATGAAAATTGTCCAGAGTAAATGCTGTAGATTCTGCGATTATGGTAAAGAAACTGCATCCCATAAAGATATCAGTCCTAATACTGGTTTGAGGCAGCTCTCCAACCCACCCGATCCTTAGATTCCATTTCCTAAAATTTTTACAACTTACATTTTTTATTATTTGTGAGCAGAATTCTATCTAGGCCTGTCTACCCGTCTTACTATTAAATTTTGAATCTCTTTCGTAAAAAATATATAAATTTTTTTGTTCCTTCTGAAAAATCGATTTATTGGCGTTTAATCCCTTGTGAAACTTGTACTGTCTAATTAATTACATTACATTCTGCTTTAGTAGTCTTTTTGCCCTTGATAAATTGAGTTTGATAATTAATTAAATGTCTATAGAAGAAAATACTTTAGATACGTCCTTAAAACATATTGTATTTTTTTGTTCTATTCTTTGTAGGAAAAATAGAGAAAAGGAGCTTATTTTCGTGAAAATTCCCAATTTCGCACAGGTGGGCATATAATATCTTTTAATACTTAATAAAATGAGTATTAATATTTACCAGTAGTACTGCTCCATTACCAATATTACATAAGTTAACTTAAGTCAACTTATGTCAAATTCGACATACTTTGGAAGTAACAAATAAAAGTATTTGCGATTTTTATGGACCTACAAAAAGCTCTTGATACTGGGCATACCTGCTAATCACTAGACTGAACTATGGGCCAGGAGCTCCCTAAAATTACCCAAAAGTCCCTTATAGAATTTAGAATAATAAATAAGAGTATCACATTCTACAATAGTTGTTATATACATACAATTTTAGTCAAATTCGTTAAAAATTATTGTTGTTATGACTACTTTAAGTTAAAAGCTTAATATATATTTATTTCTGAAAATAAAATTTTTATGGTCTTTTAGTGTGTAAAATGTATTCTATTTAAATGGCTTTTTGTGCACTTATAGATCAAAATAAGCTTAATAATCACCTAAAATCTGCAAAACTTGTATTTCATAATATTAACATAATATTAACATATGTCAACACTAAAAACTCGAAATCATTTTCATTTAATCAAAATGTCATTTTATAAATTCTCACTTCTTTAAAAAATTAAGTATCACATAATGCAAAGGCACTTTTTAAAGACTATTCTTACCCCTTGACCCCAGAATTATTGTGTATAACTATGAAAATATCTTAATCTGAATGTATTAAATGAAATGTATATGACTAGGTAAGTTAAAAATAGTTGTTTTGGTAGCTCATTGACATAGCTTTTGGAGCTTCTAGCACCCAAAGAAACCAGATCCGGAGTATAGCAATTTGAAAATAGCTTAATCTGAATGTACTTTAAGACATATATAAAATATATCAGGGAGCAAATAATGAAATAAAAATGGTCACCAGTCACATAACACTAAAAAGGTAAAAGATGTTTTTTAAGAAAATCAATTAAATTGTAATAAAAATAGATACATAGATAATCTATAGCTATAATTACATTTTATATCAAATCTCTGAAGTATGTTCTTATCTCGACTCTCAAAGAAATTAAATTTAGCTTTTTGTTAGAATGCCGACTAGTCGCGACTATAAAAATAATTTAAATTTTTATTTAAAATATTCATGGCATATTTCTAAATCACGTCAAGAAAATTAATTTACATAGTAATTAAACTGTTTAAGTTATAACCTAATTAACTTAAAATTATAATTAATTAATTCAAATTATATTAAATTTGACCTAGAATTATTAACGACTTATAAAAAAAAAAATAATAATTAGGTTTACCCTTTAAAGTGCACCCTTTTATCGTTACGTTTTATAAATCTACCTGTCCGTGCGCCCTTTTATAACGTTTTATAACATTTACCTTCATATATTTCACGAAACGCAATTACTGAGCATAAAAATAAACCTGAAATTAAAAGGTCGTAAATAATACACATCATGGATATTTCGAATGAAATACCACAAAATTAAAAGTTCGTATACCGGTACCAACATTATATGGTCATATGTGAAAATAATTTTAGTTATTAAATAGTTATTTATGATACATGTTGAAAGTTAATTTTATTTTATGGCATAAGCTGAGTTTTTTTAACTACCGAACATCTATTTTTGTATTTTAACCATGCACTATCAAAATCTCTAATAAAAAGTAAAAAATTAAAACTTTTCGCACAATTTCACCACTCCCTAAATTAAATACTTATGTTGTTAAATTGTTTGCTGTGAAATTGGCACCGACTTATTTTTTATTTTTTACTTTTTAGAGACAGAAGTCGGTTAATTTTTTTTTTTTGGGAAAAGTTTTTATTTTTTACTTTTTAGAGACAGAAGTTGTAGATCTGTAAGGTCATCTAAGCTAAATTATAGTTGTCCTTCCATCTCGGCAAGCTGCTGCTGGCTTACCCGGCATTATCCGAGAGTCAAATTAAAACGGGACCACCTCAGGAATGTCCTCTTTAAGTAGCAAAAGGTTTCATCAAATTCCGTTCATCCGTTCCAAAGTAATGCGGAACAAACATAAAAAAAAACAAAGTCACACGTCGAATTGATAACCTCCTCCTTTTTTGGAAAAAGTAGGCCTTTATATTTCAATTCAAATGATTTGCGACTGCTAAACTCTTAAATGTAAAAAAAATTACCTACCATTTTCACCCAATTGCTAAGAAACTCCCTAGGAAAGTCCATACACATTGATTTAGTAATGACAGTAACAGTTCACTAAAAAAACAACGAGGAAAAAATAAAATATTGTTAGACTATTTTCCTAATTAAGGCAAACAAATATTAAGATAAGGCAACAATGATTTAGTTTTGCCTTAAAAGGCAAAATATTCAGATAGGGCAACAAACATTGTTTTGTCTTTTACAGAAATCTGGTTACGCTTTCCAGAAAAATAGTTAAGCCATAATTTTACTATTTTTCTGTATTGTTGTGCAAAATAGCAATAACATGTAATTGCTATAAGTTCTGTTAATAGGTTGCTTGCGCATGACAGCCTTCAGAACAATCACTTGTTTTTACAAATTACCAACATTATACCTATAAAGTCACATAACCTCAAAAAAAATAAGAACTTTTTTCCTGGCATCTTAGAACTTTCAATGCTTTTGTTTTTGTTTTTATTTTTACATCAACAAGAAGTAGATATTTTATCGTTGTAATGGTTCTTTCTGCAAACTGAATGTCGTTGGTTGGAAATTTATTGGTTTTATCGATTATTTTTCTAGAAATGTGTTTATCATTTTAAATAATGTTTTACATATTATAAATAACAATAAGGATGGATCCAACGAACTAATAACTCTTCTCTCTAGAATAGGCATTTCATTTGTAAAAACTGACAAAAACGTAGCCAACATATACATATGTCTGTCTTACTCGCACAGCTTTGTTCTAACAGACAAGAATAACAGTTACTGGTAACTGTTATTGTTCAGGCCTGAATATACCTACTATTTGTTTACAAACAAACCGAGATGTTGGCGATACTTTATATTAACGGTATGCGTATTCTAGAGAGAAGAGTTGTTAGTTCGTTGGATGGAACTAAAGATTAAATAAAAACCTTTCCCTTTGGAATACAGGCTTTACAAATCTACTTAATTTATATTTTTTCAAGCACTCTTTGTGTAAATTGTATACAAAATCCGTTATGTACAAAAAGTAATTTGACCCTTAGCGCTTTCGAGGGTTTAACAAATTGATTTCACGAAATGTTTATGCGAGTGCAAATGGGGTGAATCCATAGCACGGTGTTCTAGAAGTACTTTTAAATGACATAACAACTTCCATTTTTATTTTCTTTTGGAATTTGTTATATGACCTCTAATTAAAAAAATAAGACCAAAATTTTAAAAATTGTTAGAGCCGTTTTTGAAAAAAATGTGTTTTTTAGAAAATATCTTTGATATTTCACGTTAACATACTCGGTTTACCCTCGATGTCTCGGATTTTGACCAAACTTGGCATAGTGGTACCGCTATGGTACTTCCACCAATTTTTTTTCAAAACTGCCCCTTGCTTACCCACTGCCTTGAAACCACCCCCAACTTCTGTTTTTCAAATAGCACCCACAATTCTTATTAAAGACTATGAAAGTGCACTTCATTCTGAATTCAACCATTTATTATAAGTGGTATCTTAAATTTTAGGGGGCTCTAAATAACAATTATTATTTATTAATAGAAGGGTGGTATTTAAAAAAAAAAGTTGCCGTTGGTTCCAGGAGAGTGGGTTATATTGAGTTGGTTTTGGATATATTAATCAATTTTCTTTTGGGTACAATTTAACTTAAGTTTTTGGAAATTTTTCTGCTTAAATTTATAATGAAATGTGCTTTCATATTCTTTAGTAAAATAGGGAAGTGCTATTTAAAAAACTAGTTGGAGGTGGTTCCAAGAGGGTGGGTAAATAAGAGGTAGTTTTGCATATGTCAGTAAATTCTACTTTGACTCCATTTATTTTTTTTTAACTTTATTATCTAGTTAAATAACGGAGATATAGCCCGTCTAAAACCTGGTGGTACAATATTATTACTAAATAATAATTGTTATTGGAAGCCCCTTAAAAGAATAAGATACTACTTATAATACATGGTTTAATTCAAAATGAAATGTAATTTCATATTGTTAGATATTTGCTATTTGAAAATCAGAGGTTGGGGGTGGTTACAAGGGAGTGAGTAAGAAATGGGGGGAGGAGGAGGTTGAATAAGTCAATAAAATCTTCTTCGGCTCCCATTTAAAGCTATTTATTACAAAAAAATACCTTTTCAAATAACAGAGATATAACTTGTCAAGAACCTGGTGGGATACCCGGTATCGTGAACGGATGGACCGTTTTGAAAAAAAAATGGTGGGAGTACTTGGGTACCATAGTGGTACCACTATGCCAAGTTAGGTCAAAATCTAAGACATCGAGGTCAAACCAAGTATGTTTGCGTGATATATCAAAGATTTTTTCTAAATTTTAACTAGAGCTCATATAACAAATTCCAAAAAGAAAAAAAAATGGAAGTTATCATGTCATTTAAAAGTTCTTCTAGAACACCGTGATAGTTACGGGTGCAAGAGTAACCCACTTTCTACTTTCTCATAAAGTATTGTGACAGAAAAAAATCAATTTTTTTTGCCTAAATCATCCAATTTTTTGGTCAGGATTGTAATTCTAAATAAATTATTTTAAAGAAAACATTAAGATTAAGATTAATTATTGTAATAATAATTATAGTTTAATATTATTAAGAAACGATGTTCCATCAATGCTTATGCTTAATTTTTCTTTAGCACGGGGAAGCATTCTATGGAATTACCCAAAGGGGTCGCCTAGTTTTTCCGCTGATCCGTTGTGCCATAATCCAATTTGGCACGGAGTTCTAGCGTTAAAAGCAAGCGATAGCAGACGAACACTACTTAACTAGCCACACTGGCATATGCTCATTAGGCGGACTTCCTTTCGTTGCCTGTGTGTTATCGCAGAGTGCCATGAAAGAGGATGCGGAGAAAGATGAAGTGCGACATCAGAATGTTTATTTTATCACTAAATTGTCTTTAATGTAATCCATTTACAGATGAAGGTTCTTTCTAATATCTAGTGTTTAAGTTATGACAGTTGGTTCTTTTTTAAATTGAATTATAAACTGCCATTTATTTATTTATACTTTGTTCTCTAAATATTTGATTGTACATAAAAAACTTTCTTCAAAATTTTCTCATGTTTTATTTACTTTATTTTCTTTAAGTATCCAAAAACAGGGTATTTTAAAAATAGTAGTACTAAACATAGGCTGATTCTATACGTGAGACTTTTTTATAATTATTTCAAATTTTCAAGGTCCTTCTCTCCTCCTAGGAAGCTTCTTATGGGATTTCAGGGTCATATACCGCAATTTTAGGATTATTAGGTATTATTGCATTACTATCTTAAAGTTAGTTGTAGCAGTGACTGATTGATTACCTACTTTTAAAAAAGCAGAAATTTATTTGTTTTAAGCACGTTTTAATTCTTGTAGGTTTAAATTCTTTTTCTATTTTGCTACTCTTGGCAACAGACCTGGCCTATCGCTTGACGTTTTCCGTGCAAATGTCAATGTCGCTTTAAAGTTGAATTTTCTACAAAATTTTATGTTAGGTTATTTTTACCATGTTAAAATTGTGGCTTGCTTAATAGCAGTAAAAAATAGAAGAGATGACTATAAAATATATCAAAATATCATTTGTTCTTAAAATTTTAAACATGGTGTAAACTGTAATGCCAATCCAAAACAAAAATCCCCAAATCAGTCATCAATTTAAATGTCGCAAACGGCTCGTTTTCTAAACTTGTACTCGTAGGTTATGAAACTAGTACTTTAATATACTATTAAAAAGTTGCAAAGTTGTACGAGAGTTCCATTATTTCTTGGGCACAATTATCAGCAATGAGTTTGTGGAAAAAATTAATTGTATTAAAAAAAGTCTTGTGATTAAAGGTTTAAATTTAAAAAAAAGGCTTAATCTATGTTTGCTGTTTCTTTCTTCTTTCTTCTATAGAAACAATATTTTTTTAAATAAGAAAGATAAACATCATTCAGTTTCTTTGTTGCTTTGATTGAGAATAGACCTTGATATAACCGGACATCTTTAAAGGTAATATTAATATTGTATGTAATATATAATAACTCCAGAAAGAATTATCCGATCGACTCGAAATTTTCAGGAAAAATCACGTTCTATGAAGGGAAGACCTCCCAAAAACAAAAAAGTTATGGTGGGTTGAACTTTTTTTAAAAATAAAAACTATTTTCAAAAAAAAAGATATATCTTTTTTTGTTTTTTACAAAAAAATTGAAAAATTTTTAGTGTTTTCCAATTTTTTTTTTTTTTTAATTTTTCAAGTATTACGTAACGCAAATTGTACCAAAATTCATACACTTCATACCCCGGTTCTCGCGTTATAATAGATTATAGAGATTTCATATTTTGGCTACCCCCCTAACACACCCCCTACAGTCTTGAATAACGCGAGAATCGAGGTATGAAGTGTATGAATTTTGGTACAATTTGCGTTACGTAATACTTGAACGTTCCCTTTGCTGTGAATAATATATAATGGAATGCGTAGCATTACATATCTTCACGGCTTCTTTTTACCCAATTTCGAGACACAAGTGTTTAGAACTGAGATACTGATATTATTCTTCGCTAATATATTTTTGGCAGCATGTACCAAGCACAATTTCCCATTCAAAGTTTAATAATTTGCCACATGATGTTACCTCACCCTTTATAAGCGGGTTCTTTTATCTCCTCATATACATGCGAATGGCAACTGTTTAAATATGACCCGACTGTCTTGATTTGTAGCCTGAAATTGATACTACCAACGTTCTATGACAACGTGTCTTTTTGTTCGTATGGTAATTATCTAATGTTAAAGCGAATTTATTTAGGCATTTGGTTGTTTGTAGTTACTGAGTATTATTAATCGCACGTATGTGCAAAGATAGATAAAAACTAAAAAGTCACGTTTTGACGTTGTAATAATAGTTGATGAATTCACTGCTTATATCTCTAAGATAAACATTTTAACCAAGGAAAAATACTTTTTTTAAATATAATGTTTCAAGTGTTTGGGAAACGCAATATACCATTTACTGTGAATAATATATAATGGAATGCGTAGCATCACATACCTTCACGGCTTGTTATATTATTCATGGCGCCTGTGGTAGAATAATATTATACGTTAGTTCAAAAATCGTCCTGGACAAAAAAATCTTGGATATAATTTGGTTCATAAAAAAATAAGCAACTTTTTGTCTTCAAATGTCTGTCTGTCCGTCCGTTCATCTGTCTGATGTCACGATTTTTGTAGACACGATAACTCAAGAACGAATAATCCGATCGACTTAAAATTTTCAGGAAAAATAAAGTTCTATGAGGGGAAGATCCCTATTGTTTTTGAAAGTAATGCCCCAAAAACAAAAAAGTTATGGGGGTTAAACTTAAAAAAAAAATATTTGAAAAAGCTGATTATCGTAATTTTTTTAGGGAAAATTACTTTTATAATATAATAATATATTATAAAAAGTTCTCCCCCAAAAACAAAAAAGTTAAACTTTTTAAAAAAATTAAAAAAACTATAATTTTCAAAAAAAAAATATTTTTTTTTTGTTTTTTTCGCAAAAAGAAAATTAAAAAAAAATCTGATTTTTTTTTAATTTTTTTTTTTATTTTTGGCAAAAAATTTTTTTTTAATTTTTGATTTTTTATTTTTGACTGTTTTTTTTTTTTTTGAAAAATATATATTTTTTTTATTTTTCGTTTTTGAAAAAATATCCTTTAAAAATAATGTTTTTTTGAAAAAAAAGTATTTGGGAAAATGCAGTACCTATACCATTTATTGTGAATAAAATATAATGGAATGCGTAGCATTACATATCTTCACGGCTTGTTAAATTCTATTTTTGACCACATAATTTTTAATGTAAATAAAATCAGATCGTGAATATTTAACTTTTTTGTTAAAAAGATCGATTTTCTTGGATTTTTTTAAATTTTAATCATTTAAAATTGGTTTGGACTTACTTAATAAAAAGTCTTTAAGAGTACCTAAAAAAAGATTCCATATATGTTAGATGTAAGAATAGACGTATGATTGCAGGTCCTAGCCTGCCTGTAGTTATACGTACTAAATCTCGCCCATAAAATTTTTTTGTAATTTACTATTTACATATTTTTAATAAAGACCTTTATTATTATTATTATTATTATATAATATATATGGAATCTTTTTTCAGGTAATGTTAAAGATTTTGTATTTTTTTTATCTTGCAAGAAATCTTATAGGGTTACCTCCTATTAGAAATTCAGTCGTACAATGTTTTTACCGCGTTTACCCCTTGATCAGAAGTGTTCCAAATTAACAACAGCCCTCAGAATTTCTGATCTTATTATTTACATTCCAATTCTAACGTTTTCTAAAATAAGTCAAATGAAAATTTTGACTATGCAAAATTTAAAAATGCCTAATTTCATAATGAAAAAAAGTAAATTATACTTTTCAACTAATTTTAGTTGACATAAATAAAAATTAACAAAAAAAACTTAAAAATTTATTTTTTTAGCACAAAAAACTGAAAAATCAAAACCTTAAAAAACATGTTTAAAAAAGTTAAAAATATATGGTTATATAGAGAATTTTAAAGACTTTAAAATGATGTATCACACGACCCCCTTTGCATTTAAAAAAATTTCCCCCCATGACCCCCTGCCCACATTTTAAGAGATAAAAGTATCAAATATGTGCTTAAAGATAGTTTAAGTTGTCTTATTTAAGAGTTCTAAATTTGAAATCGATATCTCAACGGGGTGACTTTTGGACCGCACTGTATAATAAAAAAAGTCTTTAAAATTACCTGAAAAAAGATTCCATATAATATATATATATATTTGGAATCTTTTTTCAGGTAATGTTAAAGATTTTGAATTTTTTTATCTTGCAAGAAATCTTATGGGGTTACCTCCTATTAGAAATTCAGTCGTACAATGTTTTTACCGCGTTTACCCCTTGATCAGAAGTGTTCCAAATTAACAACAGCCCTCATAATTTCTGATCTTATTATTTACATTCCAATTCTAACGTTTTCTAAAATAAGTCAAATGAAAATTTTGACTATGCAAAAGTTACATAGATAAGTTTTTCTATTATGGCCTTTAATTCATTCTGATAAAAGGTTTATAAATAAACCATTAGGCTAAAATAAGGAAAAGTGTTTTATTGCGTTTAAGAATAGAAACTAATGAATTTAGTAGCAAATTACAGTAGTTTATAGAAGTCAGTCCAGATTACCCCATGACCTAATTTGAAGACTCCCCTTTCATAAGGAGTTAAATGCAATTTTTGGCGATATGCGGTTTTTGCATGAAATCGGTAGTATGACATAAATTAATCAAAGTAACTACAATGTTGCAGCTGGTTATTGTCGAATAGAAGGGCCTATTTTTAACCGACTTCCAAAAAAGAGATTATCAATTTGACGTGTGACTTTGTTTTTTTTTATGTTTGTTCCTGCATAACTTTGGAACGAATGAACGGAATTGCAACTTAAAGAGGGAATTCATGAGGTGGTCCCGTTTTAATTTGACGCCGGATAATGCCGGGTAATCCCGATAATTAAGATAAATCTAATAATTTTAACACAATTTCACTTAAAAACTCAAATATTGCGGCACACTGAAAATCTTTTAAATGCCTCTAAACTTGATTCTTTGGACAAGTAATATTAAAATACCAAGAGAAAATGATAAATTTTGTGATTTTACCATAAGGCGTTATTTGATTATTACTTAACGATCAAAGTTTATCAAGATTTTCTTTAGTATTTCGTTAAAAATAAGGTTGGTTGGACTCTTGGGCGCTGAAATAAAAATATTACTTTTATTTTTTAGAAATTTATCTTTAAGATAATGACGTCACAACGCAGTAACAGTGCGTTGTGACGTCAGCAGCTTGCCGAGATGGAAGGACAATTATAATTTAGCTTAGATGACGTTAAAAATCTGCAAGTTCTGTCTTTAAAAAGTAAAAAATAAAAAATACTTAAGCCAATTTCACAGCAAACAATAATAAAATAATGAAAAAACAATTGTTAGTAATAAATTTATGGAATGGTGAAATTGACACCTACTTAAGTATTTTTTATTTTTTTCTTTTTTAGAGACACAGAAGTCGGTTAATTTTTTTTTTCGAAAAGTTTTTATTAACTCCAAAATCTGCAAAAAATATTTGTATTAGTTTTTGTCTGTGCGATTTTTCTGATTTTAGATATTAATTAAATCTATTAATTAAAAAGTTATAGAAAATAGCTCAAATTTTTGTAATTCCTTGAAAAACAAGTCTTTAATGTGCCCATTTATTGTTACTTTTTTCCTAAATTTGTATTAGTTTGAGAATACAATTTATATATATGTAGTATGCTGTACTGATAAATGAAAATACCTTACCCCTACGGTGGTTTTTTTCTCTAATCTAAAATCGTGCTTATTGTTTGCTTTTTAATTTATAAAATATAATTTATTTGCGGATTAATACGTTATAATTAAGAGGTATGTGTATTAAATATAAATTATATTCTCTCCCTAAATATCGATTCGTGATACTAGGTTAGGTACCGGTGCTTTTTTTTTTCAAATTTTACTCATAGCAATCCCAATTTTTGGAAAATGCAACTCCTGCTAAAGCAGTCGTTTGGACATTTTCGTCATTGGGATTAATATTCGTAAAATTTATGTAAAAAACCACCGATACCTAACCTGGTATCACTTATGATATTACCCCTGAAAATATACTGTATATGAAGGGCTGAGAATTCAAGCAGAACATTGAACAACATGCTTTTGTTTTTCTAAAACGACAAATATATGTACAGAACTTCAAGGTCGTTTTAGGAAAAATTCGTTTGAGTTCTTAGCCCTCTTTATAATATTACAATATTGCAATACCAAACTACATTTTTTTTTTCAGAGGGTAATATCATAAGTGATACTAGGTTAGGTACCGGTGCTTTTTTTTTAAATTTTACTCATATCAATCCCAATTTTTGGAAAATGCAACAATGTTAGTAAAATGAAATCGATTTGGTAACTTTTTTTCCAGGTTGATACCACGAAAATAACCATAAAACTTGCTTGAAAATCGCCGAAATATAGAACATGTTCTAAATAATTTGATGGCACGAAAATGGCCTCAAACTTGCCTGAAGGCATGCGCAGTGACTGAATCATTCTTGCAACAAACTTGCATAGCATCAAACTTGCGCACAAATTGCTCCGTGTAAAGTGGCTTTAAAACGACAAACTTTTCCCATAAATCGACAAATATATGCACAGAACTTCAAGGTCGTTTTAGGAAAAATTCGTTTGAATTCTTAGCCCTCCATATAATATTACAATATTGCTATACCAAACTACTATACCTACTCTATTTAATGAGATAATACGACTCTGACGTCATAGAGCGTAAACTAAATAGCACTCAGTACTACTGAGTCCTTAGGGTAACGCATTTATTTTTTAAAACTTAATACATAATTTTTATATCTAAAAAAATGTTTTATTAAGTCTTAAGAAATAAATGCCAATTACCCTACACACTGCAATAACTGCATGTAAAATAATGTAAAAATACATGAATTTACATAGTACGGAATAGTAAATTTACTATTCTGGACTATGCATAATTCATGAATTTATGTAAAAGAATGTAAAAGGATGTAAAAGAATGTAAAAGAATGTAAAAGAATGTAAAAGAATGTAAAAGAATGTAAAAGAATGTAAAAGAATGTAAAAGAATGTAAAAGAATGTAAAAGAATGTAAAAGAATGTAAAAGAATGTAAAAGAATGTAAAAATATATATTTACATTTATTTACATATTATTACATGATTTTACAATGTCGGGCTATGTTATTTTAAGACGCGCGTGCGCTTTGGACAATAACCAAGAAGGCGTCGCATAATAAGACGGACCGTTTAATATTATTATTGTTAGAGAGATAGCGACGCATGCTGCTAGGTAAAAGTGTTAAAAGTGTAAAAAAAGGTAAATATTATTTATGTATGATATTTAAATGCTTTATTTGTGGCCTAAAATTTACATTCATTATAAATTACGACCTTTATCAACCAATAGATCTTTAAAGAAAGATGTAAGCAGTTTATACTCGTATTAAGGGTGCAAATAGTTTGGTTTATTAAACCAAATGAACTTTACGCTACGATATTTCAAAAAACCTTTGACACAGAGACTTGTAATTTGGAACAAACATTTTCTAAGTAGTAAATATTTTTTTTTTCAAATTTCAAGTCTATGCAAAATATTACCATTCTGGACTATGTAATTTTTACCGTTCCGGTCTATGCAAAATATTACCATTATGGACTATGTAATTTTTACTGTTCCGGTCTATGCAAAACATTAGCATTACGGACTATGTAATTTTTACCATTCCGGTCTATGGCAACATATTACAATTTACGGACTATGTAATTCAATGTAATTTATTTTTACCGTGCAGAGTGCCTAAATAGCACTCTGCTGTGAATTTTTTGTTCTTTCTTCTGGAGTTTAACGGAGTTAAAACTTTACCCCCTTATAAAAGTTTTGCTCTTCAATTGGAAAACGAAAATAAAACTTAATTAACCGCTGTAACTGCTGTAATGAAAGGAAAACAACTGAATTGTATGATATTTACAATAGGAAACAATATAAACGGGCCATCCATATAACGATCCACGTTATTTACTAAAGAAATAAAATAAATTGACCTAAAATTTAGCGCAGCATGTGGTCTACAAGTTCCGACCATTGTTGGATATTTAATGACCATCTGACGGGCCGATCCCCTAATACTTACTTACCCACTTCTAATTTATATTCCCAACAACTTTTATACGTCGGCCGAAGTGCGAAATAGCAGTCATTACTTATTTAATAATACCAATTCTCGAGGGGCTTTTATTATCTTCGTTTTCGTACGATTATTTCCGACAAAATTCCATTTCGTAGTAATAAATAGTTCTTTGAGACGACTATGGTAATTAAACTTTATGATATAGCCTTTGGCTCCGCCGATCGTTTCTTATAACGTATACTACTACATTATATATTTTTATGGACACTACAAAAGGAATTTTTATTTTATTGTGTTATTTGGCAAAATTCAGATGGTATCGGTAAAATGCAATTTACACTAAAAATATATATGTATATAATTACATGCATATGTAATTATACTAAATGTATCAAACGAGATTAATTTTTAAATTAATTATATTAATAATAGGGTAAGCAGTACAGTGATTGGCCGCAGAGAGTGATTGGACACCTAAATTTCAATTTAAAATAATAACGTTTCTATGTGATTTATTTAAAATTTAAATATATTTTTCAATCCAATCCAATTCCAATAATGACATTTTCCTAGGATAGTTTGCCAGCTCGATCTACTATTATTTACGGCGTACACAAAACCCTCTCACTTTGTAGTGAAGTTTGAGTAAGCGCCAACTTATAAAACATCTTTGAAATTCATAAAAAGTTACAACGAAATAAATTGAATTTAAATTTAACATCACATATTAATAATCACAACTCACTTAAAAAAAACTTTATAATTAAACAAACACTTTCACCACATTACATAAAATATAAAATAAAATTAATCAAGTCTTGTGCATATCAATGATTTCAATGCTGATGCTGGAGTAAATCCGCCAAAGCGGTCCCACCCTTCCCTTACCAAGACCACATTGAATATATTTTGAAATTCCTTCATTATGCTAGTTTACGCGCAAGCGTTTACTTTATTAGAGGAAGCTACTGTATAAAAATGACGAAATTGTTAAGTGATCGGTGCAAGCGTTTTGTGTGAATCTGTAATTTTCTTAAGAAAAAGTTAAGAAACGCCTCAACTTTGGTTAGTTTTTTATTAATAACGTAATTATGTAGCATTGATATATAATTTTGATTGGTTATATATTATATTTACAAGTAGTATAAAAGCATTTTAAAGGTTATAATTTTATACATTTATTAATTATAGGTAGGTCAATCACTTTCTGATGAAATTGGGTAAAATGTAGTGATTGGCCTGGTGTTTAACCAACCCCCTATAACTTTTTTGTTTTTAGAGGATTTTTGTTCAAAAATAATAGGGGTTTTGAACTTGATTTTTCCTGAAAATTTCAAGTCGATCTGATCGTTCTTGAGTTATCGTGTCTACAATAAACGTGTCACAAGTCAAATTCAAATATAGTTTCTTGCCTTAAAAATATTACTAAATAGTCGATCAACCAGATAATTGTATGCCCACTATGTACTAGAATAAACTCAAATGTTTTTATTTATGTATTTTTGCTCTTAATTACCTTAAGGATACTTATGAAAGTGAAGTGTCTTTACTTTCTATACAAGTGTTAACACTTAACAAGGTGTAATTAAATGCCGAATTACTGGGTGGGTTTTTATTAACAATAATAACAAATATGTACATTTACAGTCTCACAGAATATTGTAGACTGACTCCCGAGGAGTCGTTCGTGATCGGGTTCAATCACGCATGCGCATACAGCACACTATTCCCTCCTTCTTTAATTAAATTTTATGTAAAAATTTAATGTTTTCAAGATCCATTTTTATTGTAAAAATGAATAGGGTTGTTTGGTGAAATCATGTTCTGCTTTTTATTTTTGTAAGTTTACAGGTTCTTTAATTTACATTTAAATCTGTGTAGAACATGGTTTCAACAAATATTGTTGTTAATATATATGTTAAATTAAATTAAATATGCATTTCATTTTTAGTTTTACAATTATATGTATTTTTTTTTTTTATTTCGTTTTTAGGTTTTTAGGTAAGTACCCAAATAACATGTAAATTTTATTTTATTTTGTAAATAAATATAATTGCAAAAATCCATGACTTTTATTCTATTTTTAAAATATTCATATGTATAACTATATATATATTTTTTTTTTTAAATTCAATTTCTGAACATTTATATGTATAAACATCCTTATTGAATCCTTAAGAACAGCTATGTGCACAAGTGTTTCTTATTAATATTTGAAACACTCAAGCACAGAAATACTTCATTTGGTCTCAAGATAGCAATATTTATAAATATTTGTTATTGCTGCAAAATACCTATAATGGTTTGTACAAATATTTACAACAGGTATTCGAAATTTAATTTAACATTATTTATATATATTTTTTTTTAAACTTAATAAGGTTTTATATTATTCACCTTTGTCAATAGTATAATCCTTATATTTATTAGGTAGTTTAACTGCGCGTTTTACTCTATTTCTAATTTCTTTACTTGAGTCTATTTTTAAATTAGTATCTGACTTTTTAGTTAAATTGCTTTCAGTATTCTTAGCTAAGTTATTAGTTAAAATATTATTTTCAGTTGAAATGTTTTGAGTTAAAGCATTCTCAGTTAGGATATTTTCAGTTAAAATATTACTTTCAGGTAAAACACTATTTTCAGTTAAAATACTTTCATGATTTACCTTATCAGTTATGACATCGATTTCTGGATTTCCAGATGCGATTTCATGCTGCGGATTCCCAGGTACATTTGCACTAATCTCGGACGGATTGGCAGACAGGGTCGGACTGTTGGTAGGTATATGAGTTAGATCTTGAGGTAAGTAACCCATTTTTGTTTTTGAGCATTTTATATTACTTTTTCTTCTCTTTTCCTCCTTGTTTTCCTCTTTTTCCATTTCCGTATTCCCTGGTTCTTGAACTATTCTTCTTTCCATCTGATTTTTATGTCTTTTCCAGAGATTTCCTTCCTTAATTTTACAGATGAAGATAGATTTACCTTTTTGTTCTATAATTTGGGCTTCTGTCCAGTTTTTCTGGTTTTTCTGCCTATAATCACGTACCATTACATAATCTCCCACCATAAATTTTCTTTTTATGCCTCCATATGATTTGATTTGATTTTTCTGGGTTTTTCTCATATTTTCCAGTGCTTTTGGTTCTTCAATAGTAGGTTTTTGTTTTATACATGTGAGTAAAGTTTTAATTTCCCTCCCAAACATGAGTTTTGCTGGAGTTTCATTGGTTGTTGTATGTGGAGTTGTCCTATAATTTAACAGAAAACGGTGCACTAAGGTTTCCAGTTTTTCTTTTTGGTTTTTCTCATCCACCAGGTATGTTTTGAGTTTATTTTTGAAGATTTTTACTCCAGATTCCGCGAATCCATTAGATATAGGGCTAAACGGCGGAGAAGTCAAATGTCTTACTCCATTTCTTGCCAAGAATGTTTTAAACTCCATAGAAGTGAAATATTTGGCATTGTCACTCACCAAAAGGTTTATTAAGCCAAATCTTGCAAACAATCCTCTCAGCTTCCCAATTATTTCTCCTGAAGATGTATCTTTCAAAATAAAAGCTTCTATCCATTTTGACATTGCGTCTACAGCAATTAAAAACATCTTTCCTTTGATCGGACCAAGAAGATCTATGTGCACCCTTGACCACGGTTCCTTTTCAACCGGCCAGGGTGTAAGTTCCACTTTTGGGGGACTTTGCTTATTTAGAAGGCATGGTACACATGTTTTTGTTAAGTTTTCTAGATCTTTGTCTATATTGGGCCAAAATAAGAAGGTTCTTGCCCGGTTTTTCATCTTAATTGTCCCAAAATGCCCTTCATGAAGGAGTTCTAGCATGTTTTTCCTATAAACGGCAGGAATAACAACTCTATGGCCCCACATTAAAATATTTTCATCTATATAGAGTTCATTTCTTCTATGAAAATACGGTTTTATTTCCTCAGAGATGTTTTCTGGCCAAGAATCATTTTTCAAACATGCTATAACTTTACTTAAAACATGATCTTTACCTGTTTCCATTTCAATGTTTTTGTTGCAGATGGGCCATTCGTCCCTTGTTGATGTGAAGTTCACATATGAGGCTTCCTGTTTCTCTATTTTATTTCCTACAGGGTTACGAGAAAGATAATCACAAATTATGTTGTCTTTTCCTGGTAAAAATTCTAACGTATAGTTAAAATCTGACAAATAAGAAGCCCACCTTTCTAATTTTGATCCTTGCATTTTTGGTAACGGCTTGTGTTCACCAAAAAGCGCCAGTAAACCTTTGCTGTCTGTCCGTAGAACGAATTTTTGACCTGCTAAATAGTGATAACATTTTTTAACAGCAGAATATATTGCCAAAGCTTCCCTTTGAAAAATTGAGAGTTTTTTCTCCGTATCACTTAGTTTTCTAGATAAGTATAATACTGGCCTTTCCTCACCATTAATTATGTTGCTTAATGTGCTTGAAATTCCCACATCAGAGGCGTCACAAGTCAAAACTATCTTTTTGTTTGGATTGAAATGTGCTAAGGTGACTTTTTGTTCCATAACTTCCTTTATTTTGTTAAAAGCTGTCTCACAAGGCTTATTCCATTGAAATTTCCTCTCCTTTTTCAATAAGTCATAAAGTGGTGCCAGTACAGTTGCCATATCTTTAAAGAATCTTCCATAGAAGTTTACCAACCCCAATAGTGACCTTAATTCTGGAACATTTGTTGGTCTTTCTGCTTTTGTGATTGCTTCCACCTTCTCTGGACACTTTTCTACACCATTTTTACTTATAACGTGACCCAAAAATTCGATTTTTGACTTGAAAAACTCACATTTTTCTTTACGAACAGTAAATCCAGCCTCCTTGAGAATATTAAAAACTTTCTCCAGGGTTTCTAGATGTTCTTTGATGTTTTTCCCTGTAATATAAACATCGTCAATATAATTACCGACATTTTCCAAGTGTGAAAAGAGTTCCTGGAGCGTTTTCTGAAAAATTGCACTTGCCGGGGTTATGCCATAAACCAAGCGATTGAGTCTAAAAATTCCACGGTGTGTCGACCAACATAAGATATCTCTACTGTAATCATCCAGTACTAATTGAGAATATGCCCTGTTAAGGTCAAGTTTTGAATAGACTTCTCCCCCCTCCATTTTAGCAAAAATTTCCTCAAATCTAGGGAGTGCAACATGAACTTGCTCCAACTGTTTATTTAAAGGTCTGTAATCTGCCGCAATTCGAATTTTATTTTGGGATTTTAGAATCGGAACTAGAGGTGCAGCAAATAAGCTTGATTTTACCTCTGTTAAAATACCATCTTTTATTAATTTATCTAGTTCTTTATCGACCAATGCTTTATATGCAAATGGTATAGGTCTAGGTTTTGAAAAAATAGGAACAGTATCTTTTTTTAATTTAATACCCACCTTATGGTGTTTAAATTCTCCAATCTTGTCTGTGAAAACTTCCGGGTACTTGCCAATAAGTGATTCTAACTCATTATTAATGTTGTTTACCATGCTGATTTTCATTCCAAACCTTGCCAACCAATCTTTTCCGAGAATATTGCAACTGCTTGTATCCACAACATAGAATCTGCAAACATTAGAAATATTATTGTACAATACATTTAAAAATATATAACCTAAAGGTTTGAAAAGACTTCCATTGTAACCCCTTAAAACTAATTCATCATTATGAAGTTTATATTTAGAAAAATATTTGTCAAAAGTTATCATGTTAATGGCTGTTATTGAACTGCCACTGTCAATTTCGCAATTTATTACATTATTGTCAGCTAAAATAGTTACATTAAAGTCTTTATTTGGAGTTACAGAATTAAAATTTACAACTTTTTGTAGATTATATACCGGACTGTCACACACATTTGAGTCTACAAAGTTCACATTTTTCTTTCTGCATACCTTCTTGAGATGTCCTTTTAAACCACAAGAATTGCACACGAATTCTTTATACCTACAATGATCAGCTTTATGGTTTTTTCCACATCTAAAACACGTTTTCTTAGCGTTTTCATCTTTATTTACGAAACGATAATGAGATCTGTCAGTTTGATACCGCGAGTTGTTACCAACCTTACATTTTCCACCAGATTTCCCCTGCTTTCTCACCAGATTGACGTTTGAAACACTTCCCGCCTCTTCTTTGAGGATCGCCTTTTTCCGGAACACTTCGAGAGATGTCGTCACATCCTCTTCGCAGAGACGTTGAAAAATGGCGTTATCGATCAAACCACAGACAAAACGATTTTTAAGTTGTTGCACCAAACTTTCTTGAAATTCACAATTTATGGAGAGGCTTTTTACACGGACATACCAATCTGAAATTAATTCACCATCCATTTGTTTGGCATCGTAGAATTTCTTCCTTTGTTTCCATACATTTTCTATTTTGCACAATTGTCCTTTTAGAAGTAAAATTAAGTCGCCATATTCCTTGTCTTTGGGCTTATCAGGGTAACACAAATTACGCAACATTTTATACGATTCGATTCCCAGTCCCGAAATAAGACTCGCCACTTTAATCGCATTGTCCGTAACATTATTCGCAGTAAAATATTCGTTTAATCTCTCTTCGTAAATAATCCAATCACTTTCCTGTTCAAATTCTGGAAGTTTGACCGCCATATTTGAAATTTGTCACACCCGTTTTTCGTCGCGTTTTTCGATTTTCACGGAAAATCACCAATTTTTTTCGTCGCCAGTGAAGTGTCTTTACTTTCTATACAAGTGTTAACACTTAACAAGGTGTAATTAAATGCCGAATTACTGGGTGGGTTTTTATTAACAATAATAACAAATATGTACATTTACAGTCTCACAGAATATTGTAGACTGACTCCCGAGGAGTCGTTCGTGATCGGGTTCAATCACGCATGCGCATACAGCACAGAAAGAATTAGGGGGGGGGGGGGCAATCACTATAATTTATCAATCACTGTCTTTCCCCTTATTGTTTTATTGTAAATTTTGTGTTAATGGAAATAAAATAAAACCAAAACAAGCGAAAAGTTAACATATTCTGTTGCGGAATCCTTGAACAAATGCATAATATCATAACATTATTATCATTTCTGTTTTATATCCTGACCCTTACCGTCCATAATAATGGAGTCGAAATAAATCCATTGTTATTTATGAAACTGAAGAAATATGATAACAAAAATTACAAATTTTATTTCTCTGAGGGGTGTCTATCAATGAACTAATAACTCTTCTCTCTAGAATATGCATTTCATTTGTAAAAACTGAAAAAAACGTAGCCAACATTTGTCTGTCTTACTCGCACAGCTTTTTTCTAACAGAGACAACAATAACAGTTACTGCTAATTGTTATTGTTCAGGCCTGAATATACCTAGTATTTGTTTACAAACGTATGCTTATTCTAGAGAGAAAAGTTGTTAGTTCGTTGGTTTTGTTATGATTTAAAGTAGCAACTTGGTTTATATTGAAATATTTTTTACATTCATTCTAATGCATTCAATAAATAAATTTAACTCAAAAAGTTTATTTGCATAAAGCTTTGCTATGCGGGAAAAATATTCACTTTTCTAAATTAAAAAAGCATGCAGAAATATATTTGTATGTAGTATGCTAAAGCATGTAATTTATTGTATGAAAATGATAAAAATATCCACTTCTATATAGAAAACTTTTACAAAATTGAATATTGGCAAATGTTCTAATAAAAATATAGTAAAGTACCTTTATTAAATAATTACACAGGCCCACAAAAAAAATGGTTTCTGTGCTGAGGTTGAGAACCACCTACTCTTATGTATTTTGGGATGCCATGAAAGAGGCAATTTACAGGCTCATTTTTTTGCTACACTGAACAAAACTGTCTAAAATATTACAAAAAAATACTAACAATTATAAAAGAAGATTAAAATAATTTAAAATTATCATTTATAATGTAACTAGACTTTTGGCAAATAAGGTTTCAACTCTAAAGGCTGAATTATGCATAATTATAACTAACTAAACCAAACTATTCTGTTCTTTTTATTGGCCGGGTAAAATGCTATAATTATTTTAGGCTAATAAACCTGACAGAGCGGCTTGGTTAGTTATTTATGGTATGATTTTGCGTCCAAATGAGAAAATTTACCCATAAAATTGTAGATATTTTTTAATTGACTGTTAAATGTAATTTTTTTAATAGGAAACCTAACCCTTATTACTTTAAACGAAAAAAAAAATAATTAAATTTAAATTTTTTTGCTAAAATACAGCCTGTTCCAGAACTCGCGTACAGAAATTTGAGGGTAT
Organism: Brachypterus glaber; assembly: GCA_958510825.1. NCBI lineage: Eukaryota > Metazoa > Arthropoda > Insecta > Coleoptera > Kateretidae > Brachypterus > Brachypterus glaber. The sequence goes on along the minus strand of OY294044.1, from coordinate 11,965,647 downwards.
ATTAAAAACCCTCTGGAAAATATGAAAAAAGTGTCAAAAAAAATCCATCTTCGTTTAATTCAAAAATAAGAACGCTTTAAGTGGACCAATACTGTTGCTGATGTTAAATTACCTTTAAAAGTTGAATTTGTAGCTATGGAATCAAATTTAATTATTGCAGGTACATATTCTGTAGGTTGACATAGTGATTAATGTGACATAAATATTTATTAATGTCAAAAAACCACCGCCGGATGGAGTGACCCTATAAAAATTGAATATTTGACAGCCTATGTCGGTTTTGTCAAAATATAATAACCTAAAAAGATTCTAAAGTTGAAAGTCTCAAACAATTCACGCGTCAACAATTAAAATGCAACCATAGTTACTAATAAGTAGGGAAAAACTAATTTGTAGGTAATTTAACATCAGCAACAGGATTGGTCAGATTAAATAGCTTCCTTTTTAATTAGTATTGAAGATGGATTTTTTTTGACATTTTTTTCATATTTTGCAGAGGGTTTTTAATATACCCTCAAATTTCTGTACGCTAGTTCTGGAAGTTCAGTTCTGTAGTTTACAAGTTTTTGCTAAATTATGTAATTTACACGTTTTATGAATTTTATTCCAAACTTAAAATTACAGTTCATAATCTTTATGAGGATTGGTGTCACAAAAATGTTTCGTTGGTATTATCAGAAAGTCAGTTAAAGTATCTTTCATTTAAGTTGTGACAAGGGTTGGTTTAATAGTGTGTCCCCGGATCGACTTGACAATACCATAAAATGACAATATTTTTTTAATTAAGAAAAACTGATATGAGACTACCCTGCTTGCGTAAAAACTAATTTTTGTTGAAATAAAATTTTTAAAAATTGTATGTAGGGTCAGATATCAGTGAAAAAGTATTTAAAAAACGAAAACAAGCTGGTAGGAATATGGTGTCTCACCAACTACATCTTGTGTTCCTTATTTTAAAGAATTAAAACTTTTAACAGTTCCTTCCATTTACATTAAGGAAGTACTTATGTTTGTTTTTAAAAATAAACATTTGTTTACTTCCTTTAATATGACACATCAGTATCCTACGAGACACGCAAACAATTTTATTTTACCCCATCATAGTACAGTTGCATATGCGCATGGCTCCTTTTATATGGGCATTAAGATTTATAATAAGCTGCCACTAACCTTTAAAAATATTGAAAATATAAACATTTTTAAAAGAAACTTACACAACTACCTGGTCGAACAGTGTTATTATAGTATTGATCATTATCTTAGTGGAAGTCCCTAGAATGGAACAAAAAACTTTATGTTTTATTGTATTCTTAGGTTTACTTCTATTTTTTAGGTTATTTATATACATGTTTTTTTATTTTTTTGCTCACAGACTTGTTCTATATCTTTGTAAGGTATTTTTGAACAATAAATTATTATTATTATTATTATTAAGTAAAAAGTTTTCAGGTAAACTTACCTTTCCTTAACAGATGCAAAAAAAGTTATTTACAAAATAGATTTATAATCAAAAATAAGAGCCGCATGTCAAATTTTAATAATTTTAACTCGTAATAATTTTTTTTAATTGTGTCAAGTTTCCAGTGTTTGAATTTTTTTTAATAAAAAAACATTATGAAGTAACATTTTGGCATGCGGCTCTTATTTTTGATTATAAATATATTATTTAAATAACTTTTTTTCGTATCTTTTACGGAAAGTTAAGTTTACCTAAAAAATTTTTACTCTTTCACTGATATCTGGCGCCACCTATAATTTTTCAAAATTTCGTTTTGAAAAAAATTAGTTTCTAAGAAAGCAGGGCAAAATCCCAAAGCAGTTTTTCTTAATTCGAGAAAGAACAGTAAATTTTGTGGTATTGTCAAGATCCTGGGACATACTGTATATTGGGTTAAGGATTTTAAAATTTAAAATTTTTGCTTAAACAATGTGAATTAAAAAATTAAATCGACCCTTCTAGAACTTAATTTTACCTGAAAATTTCGAGTAGTTTGGATAACATGTTCTTGAGATATGGTGTAAAAAAAAACTTGACATTGGACGGACGGACAGACGGACAGACAAAAAGGTACAAAGTTACATTTAAAAGTATTATTCTTGTTGTTGTAATAAATACTTAAAATTTAATTTAATCAGGTTATAGATTTTTATCATTAATGAAAAAAAAACATATTTTAAGTTTGATAATAGACACAATACAGGTGAAAACCTAGGTGTCTAATTGTTGTAATTAAATATGTATATTTTAGATGGAAATATAAAATAAATATTGTCCATTTTGTCACGGTTATATTACAATACTCCATTAAAGTTTTTTTTCTTAAACAAATTTAATTTTATTATTCACGCGGGGCAGTTAAAATATAAAGACGTATATTCTTTAGAGAATAATACTGATTTAAATTAAATTTCAAAGCATAAGAAATTGTATTGTTAAAACTTTTCATTCGACTTCATTATATTCTTGATTTAATATAACAAAATATCCAAAGAGCTCGAACAATACAATTTTCTTTTGTTAAAACAATAAGGGTAGACGAGCGCCTTTACTTATTATTTTTTAACTTTATTCTGTCACGTTTAAAAATTATAATTTAACCCTGTAATGCATACATTATTTTTTGCACTAATAAATTCAGGGTGGGCCCATTTTGATATAAATTGATTCTGATTTAAATAAATATTAATTTTGGTTTTGGAACTTATACTGTAGATGATAATAGTACACCCCGGTCTGGAAACGATTTTTAGCTCAACTTTCATATAACCCAAGTTTTTTTTTTTTCATATTTTAATTATTTAGAGCGTTGGGATCTATTTAAGACCAAATTTTAAAAAATCTATCGATGCGTTTTTGAGAAAAATGATTTTCATTTGTTTTAACAAAAAAAAATGACATATTTAATTTTTTTTGATATTCAGATTATACGTCAAAAAGTGAGATAAAAAGTTTCTATGAAGGTTTGTGTTAAATGGCTTCTTAGGGGAGCTAGAAGACGTTTAAGGGACATTTTTAGAATATTATTTATTCACTTCATAACTCAGGAACGGTTTAACTTATTGACTTGAATTTTTTACTGTAGTATGCAACCAATCAACATTATCATTTTATGACATAAAAAATTAAATATTTAACCAGGGGCGGACTTACAGTTTTACATATAAATTATGAGGCACCCATTATCTACTCCCCTGGTCATAAACTTAATTTTAATAAAACGATAAATGCTTACATTTATTGGTTCTATAGTTCAGTAAAAATTTCATGTTAATAAGTTAAACCGTTACTGAGATATGAAGTGATAAATATTCTAAAATGCTCTTTAAAAGTAAGCTAGCTCCCTTAAAAAGCAATTTAGCTCAAATGTCTATAAAAACTTTTTTCTCAATTTTTGAAGTAAAATCTGAATATCTAAAATATTTTTTAAATATATCATATTTTTTTTGTTAAAACAAATGAAAATCGTTTTTCTCAAAAACGCATCTATAGATTTTTTTAAATTTGGTCTTAAAAAGATACCAAATCTCTAAATAATTAAATTATGAAAAAGAAACTTGGGTTTGTATGAAAGTTGAGCTAAAAATCCTTTCCCGACCGGGGTGAGTAAGATCAGTGTGCTGTAAAAAAAAAAAAAAAAGCACTCTCATGCACTAAAAACTAAGTTCGCGTACTCTGTGCGTAATATACTATTTAGTTTCTGAATAGTTAAATATTTATATACTAACTAAAGTAAATAAAGTAAAGTAATATTTTGAATTTATATGTAAAACTATAACTGTATTTAATTTTTTTTTATGTCATAAAATGATAATGTTTATTGGTTGCATACTACAGTAAAAACTTCAAGTCAATAAGTTAAACCGTTCCTGAGTTATGAAGTGAATAATATTCTAAAAATGTCCCTTAGACGTAAAATCTGAATATCAAAAAAAAAAAAAAAAAATATAAATATGTCATATTTTTTTTGTTAAAATAAATGAAAATCATTTTTCTCAAAAACGCATCTATAGATTTTTTAAAATTTTGTCTTAAAAAGATACCAAATCTCTAAATAATTAAATTATGAAAAAAAACTTGAGTTGTATGAAAGTTGAGCTAAAAATCGTTTCCAGACCGGGGTGAGTAAGATCAGTGTGCTGTAAAAAAAGCACTCTCATGCACTAAAAACTAGGTTCGCGTACTCTGTGCGTAATATACTATTCAGCAGTCATCGGCGAATTTCCAGTGCTCGCATAGGCGCTCCGTCGATTCTATCATTGACGCGAGGTTTTAAATATTTACATTTTTATTTTCTTCGAAAAACACCGATATATTTACATATTTATAGTTAATATGTATATTCAATATTGTTGTGTGTAACAAATTAGTCGTCAAATGTTTCGATTTAGTGACCTTTATAAAAATTTCCCTCATAATTCGGCAAAATTATTCCGTAAGCCTATGTTTCTGTGTTTATTTTCAACGTTGATGAATCATAACTGAATTTATTCCGATTAATGCTATTCAGTTTCTGAATAGTTGTAATGTTGTGTATTCTTATTTTGTATTTTGTTTTTATTTGTTTATTTGATTTACTTTAGGCTGTTTTTCTTTTTTTTTCCTTTTTATGATTTTGTTTATTGCTTTATTTTTAATTTGCTTGATAGTAACCGAGTCTTGTTATACTTTATTGTGTGCATTATTTCTTTTTTAGTTTTTAACTAGTTCATCCCTGACTTTCCTGGTGTCGGTAAAATATATATATATGTATGATTATGGCAAGTGTACATGGTTTGTTTGTTTTATTGAATTTTATTTTGGGGAACTTTATTACATGCTGCATTTATATTACCTTATGATTATTTGTATATAATATATACAATATACAATATATATTATAAATATTATATATAATATGTTTAATTATTTTTAGTAACTTTATTTGTTAATTTATTTTAATAAGTATTATTATTTTTATATATTTTTGTGTTTAAAGCACGTTCAAATGTTTGATTACATTTTTGTGCTCTTAGCATATTTGTTGGCATATAACTTCTTAGTAAGTATTATATTAATTATGAGTATGCAATAAATATTATTATTATTATTATTATTATTATTATTATAGTTAAATATTTATATACTAACTAAAGTAAATAAAGTAAAGTAATATTTTGAATTTTTGCGAATTCAACTATTTCTTATGAAATTATACACTTTGTAGCTTCAGAAATTCCTACATTATATCCTACATTGTTTCGTGAAACTATGTGATGCGAGAAAATGTTAACTTACAATAAAGATAGGAAGAAAAAGGTTTAAAAAAGTAAAACAAACAAAAGAAAACCTTGGGCTGCAGCGCGCTTAAGGCAAGCGTGTACACCAAAATCCACGACAGGAAGCAATATTCTGCATTTTTCGTGCAGAAAATAGTAGAACGTGAAAAAGAACATGCAATAGTTATATCTGTCAAGCGAAAATTTTAAAGATTGAATCAATAACTTTATAGTAAGTACTTTAACGAAAAAAAGTATATTTCTAACCTAATTAGAAAAAAAAATCATTTTCTTATGTGGTTAGAACATAATTTTATTCATAAGCATAGATAAATAACACCTTATCTCGTAAAATTCATCATTATAAATGATCTACAGAAATTTTGCAGATTTCTAACGTCACTATAAATTTCAACTAAATAAATATAAATAAATATAAATTTTTATTGTTTTTCATAGAAATAAACAAAAATGTTAGGTTATTTTATTCGCAAGCTTCAACTGTTTACAGACCAGGCGATTGTTTCGCCATCTATGAGGTAAAAACAAAAGCAAAAAAACAGGTTAGATATGAATTAATATCCAACCTAGGTTACATAAGAAAAGCTTTATTAACATTTAAAGAAACAGACATAAATGATAGATTTTGCAACTTTTTATAATGCATATAAAGAACATTTTTCTGTATGCTTGTGAATAAAAGTAATTTTTTTAATGATCTGATATACATGTTAGGTAACTGTCATAAATTTGTTTAAAGTTTTACAAAATATGCTATTAATCATAATACAGAGCGGTCCAAAAGTCACCCCCCCCCTCTTAACTTTTGAACGAGTTTAGATATCGACTTCAAATTTAGAACTTTTAAATAAGACAACTTAAACTATCTTTAAACATATATTTGATACTTTTAGCTCTTAAAATGTGGGCAGGGGGGCATGAGGCGACATTTTTTTAAATAGAATGGTGGGTCGTGTGATACATCATTTTAAAGCTTATAAAATTCTTCATTTAACTGTATATTTTTTATTTTTTTAAACATTTTTTTTTTGGGTTTAAAATAGGGTTGAAAATGGGTATTTTTGTCAAAATATCTCTAAAAAATCCAAACAATTTTTTAAAAATGTCTAATTTCATAATGAAAAAAAGTAAATTATACTTTTAAACTAATTTTAGTTGACATAAATAAAAATTAACCCAAAAAACTTAAAAATTTATTTTTTTTAGCACCAAAAACTGAAAAATCAAAAGCTTAAAAAACATGTTTAAAAATTTTAAAAATGTATGGTTATATAGAGAACTTTAAAAGCTTTAAAATGATGTATCACACGACCCCCCTTTCCATTTAAAAAAATTTCCTTCCATGCCCCCCTGCTCACATTTTAAGAGATAAAAGTATCAAATATATGCTTAAAGATAGTTTAAGTTGTCTTATTTAAGAGTTCTAAATTTGAAATCGATATCTCAACTCGTTCAAAAGTTAAGAGGGGGGGGTGACTTTTGGACCGCACTGTATATTAAACAGTGCATATCAAAAATCGCTTCCCCCTTTAACTTTTAAACGGCAACACGCAAATAACATAACCCAAATAATTTTTTAGTATAAATATTTTATGTTTAGGGGCACAATGGTGGCAGGGGGGATATTTTTTAAATCCAAAAAATGGTCTTGTGATACATTATTTTAAAGCTTATAAAATTTTCAATATGACCACATATTTTTTTAATTTTATTTTGGGAGCAAGTTTCAGTGGTTTAAAATAGGGTTAAAAATGGGAATTTTCGTTAACATTTCTTTAAAACTGTCAACAATTTTTTGAAGAATGGGTTATTTCATGATATAAATACGTCAACTATGCTTTTAAACTAATTTTGAATGATATAAATAAAATTTTACAAACAGATTATAAAACCGCATTTTTTAGCAAAAAGAAATTGAAAAATAAAATATTAAAAACACGTTTAAAAAATTAAAAAATACAGCCTGTTCCAGACTCGCGTACAGAAATTTGAGGGTATATTAAAAGCCCTCTGGAAAATATGAAAAAAATGTCAACAAAATCCATCTTGGTTCAATTCAAAAATATGAACGCTTTAAGTGGACCAATACTGCTGCTGTTAAAGTACCTTTAAAAGTTAAATTTGTAGCTATGGAAGCAAATTTAATTATTGCAGGTACATATTCTGTAGGTTAACATGGTGATTAATGTGACATAAATATTTATTAATGTCAAAAAAACGGATGGAGTATAATATTTGATAGCCTCTGTCGGTTTTGTCAAAATATAATAACCTAAAAAGATTCTAAATTTGAAAGTCCCAAACAATGCGCGCGTCAACAATTAAAATGCAACCATAGTTACTAATAAGTAGGGAAAAACTAATTTGTAGGTAATTTAACATCAGCAACAGGATTGGTCAGATTAAATAGGTTCCTTTTTAATTAGTATTGAAGGTGTTTTTTTTTTGAAATTTTATTCATATTTTCCAGAGGGTTTTTAATATACCCTCAAATTTCTGCACGCGAGTTCTGGAACAGGCTGTATATGGTCGAATACAGAATTTTATGTGCTTTTTTACACGATCCCCTTTCCATGTCTTTCCCTTGGCTTGTCTCCCTAAGCATATAAAATATATACCAAAAAATTATTTGGGTTATGTTATTTACGAGTTACAAATTTCAAGTTGATATCTTAAGCCGCTCAAAAATCAAAGGAAAGAGCGGACTTTTGACACGCTCTTTATATTATATTAAAACATAATGGCTTAGTTTACACCATGGATAGTTACTATATTTATGGTCAAGGCTTAAGAAAATTTAAAATAGATCGTCACGAGATTTTTTAAAAATATAAAAAAAGATTATTTTCCAAGAAAGAAAATTGACTTCAAAGAAAATATATCTATAAAATTAAATCTTTAGGTAGCCAATTTTTGAGAACCATTAACAATTACAAATATGCTCTTTCAAATAAATTTTCCTTTTTTGTTTTGAGGGTGATCCCCTCTAATTGTGTCTATAATTTTCTTCGAATACTTGGCAACTTCCGAAAGAATTATTTGTAAAATATAATAAAATCACCTTATTCAGTTGATTTTTTTTAAATGTCCGAGGAAATCCCCGGTAATCGGGGACGATTAACTTGTCTCAAATTATATTCTCTTACCCGGGCCCTGCAGGGGGGCTTATTCTTAAAATCGAAGTAATTAATTTCTGTGAGAAAGTGACGTAAATTTTTCTAAATTTTATATAAAGTGAGAGAAAACTCATGAGAATAAGTTCCCCGATTAGAAGAATTGAGTCCATGAAGTTATAATTTCCCTATCAACATTTAAACTTTTAAAAAGGTATAAAAACTATTGTAGTATTTCTTTCACGGTTAAGTTCACCTAAAACGTGCGTGGGCCACGGTTGGTCCCGGCATCGATATTTGACAGGATAATAAAGCCTCTTTCAAGGTTTCGCTGTTAAGCACGCAGCCTTCTTGCCATTATCTCCGGCTTTGTACACGGTCTCCATTATATAGGAATGCCACAAAGTACTACTTCAAGAACGGGTGCGGCACTGTATTTACCATGCAGTATTTTATAGATTATATAAGGGTATTATAGGTTACCCACAAAAGTTATAGCTATTTACGGTTTTAATTAGTTTTATATGTTAGGGGGAGTTTGGCACCATTCGTACACGGGGCACATTCGTACATCTTATCTTACGTAAAAACTATAGCTCTTTTTTGCCACTGAGTGGCAGGCGTCCTTAGCCACTATCGAGAAGTAGTACAGTAAAAAGGTTTTAGCGCTCTTAATTTTACTTTAGCGCCTCCAATTTTATTTGATGTATGTCGGATATAAAAAGTTCTTTTTGTTTCAGGCATTTTTTTATGGTAAGTAAACATAGTCAAAATTATGTTTTAATAATAAATTATAAAGTATTCATACTTGAATCTTGAGTATTGTTACAAAATATAAATAACTGCATTAAGGGATAGTCATACACGTATGAATCCGTATACCGTATACGGTGTCAAAGGGGTGCATTCGTACAGGTCTGTATACATGTGCCTCCTTCAGACCCAGCAAAACTTTACCGACGGGTCATTACTGTGCCATCACAAGGGTTGATGGCCCGACGGTAATGTTTTGCTGGGGATATAAATTTGATATATTAATTTTTTTAGAATAATTTTAAAGAAATATAAGAAAACCTTACAAAAAGTGGCGTGGCAGATAAAAACTCGATAAAAGCAGCTTTAAAAAAGGAGAGTAAGAGAGTTCCGACCAGCAATGTTATTTTTTTGTTAATTGTAGGTTTATTTTTCATTAACGTAATGCATGCAATAAACGTACTAGCAACACAGATTTTTTTTTACTGTACGAAGCTACCCCACAGAGGGGCACATTCATACAACTTTAAAAAACACATTTTTTCGTTTGCACTTTAATTTAAATTTTCTTTAATATATTTTTTCTATACTTAAATTCATGTTAGTTTGATTGATGAAAAAAATAAAGAGCAGATTTAAAAATATTTGAAAGATTTTACAACGAAATCTGTAAAAACTGTACGAAGGGTCCTAAACTCCCCCTACTCATGAGAAAAATTGACCGCCAGAGCTGAGTGGGTTAATTTTTGATTGGGGAATATCAATGAGGCAATTCACGTTATGGTACAGTTATATGCACAGAAATTGTGAATTGGTACTTACCGATTTATGATTATTTTATGTTTTTTCATTGTGTAAAATAGTTATTTTCTTAACTAGTATATTAAGTAGCATTTTATCCACGCAAAGAATATTAGCCCACGAGGCCGTCAGGTCGAGTGGGCTGATATTCTTAAGTGGATAAAATCACTTAATACACGAGTTGAGAATTTAATTTTATCCAACACCTTTTATTTTTAAATAAAAATCTATAATTTTGCGAAAAATTATGTCAAAAATATTAAGATTAAGTTTTCTTAATACTAAAATAATATGTAGCCATGGCCTAAGTATGCCTATTAAAAATAAACAATTGCTAGTTTTACATTTCTTACAAACGTCAAAATGGACGCGGTGATGACAGAAGTTTTAATAAAAACAGTATTTTATTCAAAAACTAAAGAATAATTTTGGGTTTTCTTTAATTTTTATGGTTTAGTTACGTGCTTCTATTTATAGATTATAATACTTAATTAATAGGGTATGTAACTAATTTTGGGTGAGATCAAAAGCTGTACGTAAAAGAGTGGGTGAAAAATTTTTTAGTCACTAGTGGAAAAAAACTCACTTTTGACATTTATAATAGTGCTCAAAACAAGTGTTTCTGTGAAGGTGTTGGATAAATGTAATATTTGCAAGAGTATACTAGTATGACACTAAATGACAAATTTTGTCAATTATAGGTTAGTTTTCAATAGAATCAATCCATTTAGCGGCGGCTCTGGAGTGACTGTTATTAGAAAAATAAGTTATCTTAAAATGTAAAATCACTGTTAGTTTCCAAATAAAAAACAAAATCATTTTTGAAAAAATAAAATATTTAAAACAAATTTCTTTGAATAATTTTATTACTTATAAGTAAATATCTGGACCTCGGGGGTAAAGGACACCATGTCCATTTTTTGTGAAATAGAGTTATCACCATGTCCTTGATGCATTTTTCGCTTCATAGGGTACTATCTCCAGTTACTATAAATGACGGAAATAATACAACATTTTACGTTTTTTTTATATTAAAGTATATTATTAACATATTTTCAAGATTTGTTAACATTATTTGATAGTGTCAGTCAGTAACAAAAAATCTAATTTACAAAAAGAGAAATGTCAATTCCCGATTTCTGTGCATATAACTGTACAATATTTTCGTATACCTACCAACCTTACAAATTATATTAAAACGCCATAGTTTGAGGTTTCTGTATTTCAGAAACTTTTTATTTGCTTTTTTCTAAATGAGTGAAAATTTTAGTCTCTGTCTAGCAACATAAGTTATATATTCTATAAGAATTATCTTATTTAAATGGCTAGAGAAATGAGGGTGTTAGATACTTATAATTGATTAGTAACGATAGCAAATGTAATTATGTTAAAAAGTTAATTATAACTTATAGTTTATAAGATAAGCAGTTTAAAATTGTAGCCTACTAGATACCTAATATAAATCTCCCATTTGAATTAGTACTTAGGGGTACTTTCTTACCTACTTACTTATATTAAATAAGTAAGTAGGTCAGTAATACTTACCTATACGTATTAGAAAAAAAAAACAAAAAATACATTAAATGATGTGATAATCTTATAATGATAATGTCATTATAATAATATTCCTATGTCTTTTTTCTAAGAAATTAGTATTAGTAGTATTCTTCATCATTTTGTGTATTTTAATACATACTTTCCATATTTCGTTTAAATTTCTTTAAAACTCAATACAAGAAGTGTTGTTATGCAAACCAAGCACTTTTACGTGATTCAAGTTTTAGGGCATACCCACAGCCTCGCATAACACGCATACTACATAAGAATGCGATGCCGTGATTGGCTTGATGTGCCTTCATGTATCTTGTAAGCCAATCACGGTATCGCATATTTATGAACTATGCGTGTTATGCGAGGTGTGGATATGCCTTTAGCCATTGGTTAGAGTAAGATACGTATTCAATTTCTAGTCGGAAAGCTGGTGACCATTTTATCATAATCACAGAATCTACAGCATTTGCTCTAGACAATTTTCATTTTATAAAGAAGATTGTTAAAAGTACCATGACCAGTTAGAAAACTGGTAATAGTTCTGAGTTTTTTCTTGTTTAATTGAATAAGTTTGAGTTGTGTCACTTTTGAGTTATGTCACTTTTGAAGCAAGGGTGCGATATGTAAAATTAACTTTTTAAAGTCTTTTTTATTCGATTGATTCTAAAAGCCACACTTTTTGTTCATGTTTTACGGGCGAAAAGTTGAACTTTGTGGCCCTAGGGCCAAAAACTTTTTTTCGCACGCTAACTAAAACTTGTTATTTTAAAGATTTTTAAAAGAAGATGCTTTACCTTTACTATAATATTTATAAAGAAATATGACCTTTTGGTCAGTTTTGGTCTTGAACTAACAGTTCTTTTTGGCCAGATACAGTTATTATAATCATTTCATACAAAATAAAAATTTCTTCTATAACATAACCTCAAAATATATGTTAACTGATTAAATTTCAATTGTAAAATCAATTTCAATATTTATAATATTCACAGAACAGTTCTGGAAGTATTATTATTTTCATAACAGACACATTTTAATAGAAATTAATTACCAAGCTATAGCTTTTTTAATTTGGAAATGAAACCGCACGCAAAAGAAATGATTCAATTGTTTTTTAGCTATTTGATTGGATAGCAATTTGTCATGGATAACTAGATAAGTAATAAAACGGAAAAAAGAAATATTTTTTTGCAATTTAAGTAAGTATATTTTAATAATTTGTTATAATTAGTAACAATCGAATCAAAAAAATTGTATAATACACGGGCAAAAAGTTAAACTTCGGCTTCTAAAAACCTACTCAATCGAAAAACTTAACTTTTCGCCCTTGTATTATAAATAACTATTTTTACTCCTTAGCTTTCTAAATAATTGTGTAAAACTGTGAAACTAGAATAATGTAATGTAATGTAATAAATGTAATGTGTATGACTCGGTATATTTTTCGGGGACCCCATTTTACCACCTTTTTGGGGCTTCTAGCACCCAAAAGAACCCGATCCAGGACCTAGCAATTTGCAAATAGCTTAATTTGAATGTAATATAAGACATATATAAAATACAGCTGTGGGAAAATAAAGAAATAAAAATGGCCACACTCTCTTAGACTATTCAATCAAGAAAAACATTTGAATTAAGTACACGTTTGCGGATATGGAAACTGTCGAGAATTGAATATTACGTATCTACCTGTTTTTAGTAATTATTTTTCTGTGTGTATTTTTTCTCTGTGTAACACGCCTGCCCCCTTCAACATGATTGATGAAAAGAAGTGAAACTAATGATTGGAATCTTATACAAGTCACGGATTTTGATATTGGAGATGTATACGCCAAAGGAAGTCGGCAAAATCCCAACGATCATATTTTAGTGCCTGGTATGTCGGGTTTCATCCAGATCGATGAAGATTAAAATTTAAATTAAATAAGTCATCTTTTAAGAATTTCCTTTTCCATAGATATTAAATTTCCTTCATAATTTACAGGTTTTAAGATGTTTAAACAGGAAGCGATTATTTATAAATGAATTAGTTAAACTAAAGGCCAGTCACATTTCGTACCGAAAATGGAAATTCAGCTTAGCTTATATTTATTTATTATTATTTACATCATATTGTAGAGGCATTCAGAATGGGAAATATGTATTAAACTTTTTATGTGTACAATTATTAAGGGCATATCCACAGGCTCGCATAACAACATAGTACATTAGAATGCAATGTCGTGATTGGCTTGAAGTGCAGCCATGTATCTTGTAAGCCAATCACGGTACCGCATTCTTATGTACTATGTATCAAATGATGTGTTATCTAGATGACTGCGGCATACACAATGGATCTTAGGTCTGAGTGCCGTGGCTATTACTTGGTAATAACCACACCGCTTCTGATGATGATGATTATGTACTATGTTGTTATGCGAGCATGTGGATATGCCTTAAAACTTTTTTTTTGTTTTCTTATCGAATCTTCCAGCTTTCAATTTTTTTTGTAATCCCTAATGATCCTGAAATTTTTAATGAAAATTTCTAATACCTATAATAATGTCCGCAAAGGAAAAAATAATTTAAAAGCCAAAAACATTGCTTTTCGTTATCGCTTATAACTTGTGCATTTTTAAGAAAGATTCATTACAACCCGACAATTTGAAACTTTTGAAATATACTATTTATGATATATATTGAGTCTAGAAGTATTTTTTCCCCTAATTTCATATCCGTTTTCAGAATTTTTCTATCACGTCACAGTTTTGATATACAGGGCGTTTTATAATAAAAAAAGGCATTTTTTTAAATGACCGGGGATTTTACATTTATAAATATTTTTTTTTCAAATTTGCTACACTTGTTTAAAATTTGTGTGCTTTTCGAATATTTTAAAAAAATTTTAAATATCGATTGTCATTTGTTTTTTATAATAAAAAGAAAAAGTTTTTTCGTTGCCAAAATTTCAAAAGATGGAATTTTTTGATGTAACTATGTAAAAAACACTCTGTATTTATCTGGCTTCATTTCAATTTCAATTTTTTTTTTGAAGGACCTTCCGGAAGCGGCGCAATATTAATTTTAAGTCCGTTATGTCAGCTATTTTAACAGCAATTTCCATAGTTCAAGAACAATAAGTAGGCTTTGGACCAGAATTTGACATTTTAAGTCAATGTTCTATTTACTTCTTAAGATACAATTTCTTTATGTTTAAAAAGTTAACTTTATTTATTTTTATCATTTATTTTCTTAGTGCTACTAAGAGTGCCGATGTATTGAAATCTTCGCCGAAAAGTCAAAATCTTTGACCACGTTTTTTTCACATTTCTCGACGTTTTAGAACATTCTGAGTGGAAAGCAGTAAAAAAAATTTTTGCGTCCGTCTGTCTGTCTGTCTGTCTGTCTGTCTGTCTGTCTGTCTGTCTGTCTGTCTGTCTGTCTGTCTGTCTGTCTGTCTGTCTGTCTGTCTGTCTGTCTGTCTGTCTGTCTGTCTGTCTGTCTGTCTGTCTGTCTGTCTGTCTGTCTGTCTGTCTGTCTGTCTGTCTGTCTGTCTGTCTGTCTGTCTGTCTGTCTGTCTGTCTGTCTGTCTGTCTGTCTGTCTGTCTGTCTGTCTGTCTGTCTGTCTGTCTGTCTGTCTGTCTGTCTGTCTGTCTGTCTGTCTGTCTGTCTGTCTGTCTGTCTGTCTGTCTGTCTGTCTGTCTGTCTGTCTGTCTGTCTGTCTGTCTGTCTGTCTGTCTGTCTGTCTGTCTGTCTGTCTGTCTGTCTGTCTGTCTGTCTGTCTGTCTGTCTGTCTGTCTGTCTGTCTGTCTGTCTGTCTGTCTGTCTGTCTGTCTGTCTGTCTGTCTGTCTGTCTGTCTGTCTGTCTGTCTGTCTGTCTGTCTGTCTGTCTGTCTGTCTGTCTGTCTGTCTGTCTGTCTGTCTGTCTGTCTGTCTGTCTGTCTGTCTGTCTGTCTGTCTGTCTGTCTGTCTGTCTGTCTGTCTGTCTGTCTGTCTGTCTGTCTGTCTGTCTGTCTGTCTGTCTGTCTGTCTGTCTGTCTGTCTGTCTGTCTGTCTGTCTGTCTGTCTGTCTGTCTGTCTGTCTGTCTGTCTGTCTGTCTGTCTGTCTGTCTGTCTGTCTGTCTGTCTGTCTGTCTGTCTGTCTGTCTGTCTGTCTGTCTGTCTGTCTGTCTGTCTGTCTGTCTGTCTGTCTGTCTGTCTGTCTGTCTGTCTGTCTGTCTGTCTGTCTGTCTGTCTGTCTGTCTGTCTGTCTGTCTGTCTGTCTGTCTGTCTGTCTGTCTGTCTGTCTGTCTGTCTGTCTGTCTGTCTGTCTGTCTGTCTGTCTGTCTGTCTGTCTGTCTGTCTGTCTGTCTGTCTGTCTGTCTGTCTGTCTGTCTGTCTGTCTGTCTGTCTGTCTGTCTGTCTGTCTGTCTGTCTGTCTGTCTGTCTGTCTGTCTGTCTGTCTGTCTGTCTGTCTGTCTGTCTGTCTGTCTGTCTGTCTGTCTGTCTGTCTGTCTGTCTGTCTGTCTGTCTGTCTGTCTGTCTGTCTGTCTGTCTGTCTGTCTGTCTGTCTGTCTGTCTGTCTGTCTGTCTGTCTGTCTGTCTGTCTGTCTGTCTGTCTGTCTGTCTGTCTGTCTGTCTGTCTGTCTGTCTGTCTGTCTGTCTGTCTGTCTGTCTGTCTGTCTGTCTGTCTGTCTGTCTGTCTGTCTGTCTACATATGGACAGGTTGCAGCGAAAAATGCAGCGTCGAAAGTGGCAATGCCTACTGGAAAAAACGCAATTCCACAAAAAACATACAGGGTGTTACTAAAATCAAAGGACGAAAATGAAACTGCTGAACAAATAAGGGAGAAAGTAATAAAGGGCATCACGCCAAGTAAACTGGGGATTGAAAGACCTAAACTATTTAAAGTTAAGGAAGGAGTCATAATAGAGACTGAGATAGACTGCTCTGCAAAACTAGTCAACGCTAAGGAGATCAGAGATTTAAAGTTTGAAGTTAAATGTTTGAACAAGTTAAAACCCAGAATTGCACTTTTTAATGTACCGTCTGAAATTGATGAGGAAGATCTCGTAAAGGAAATTCTAGAGGAAAATTTCGGAGGAGGGAATATAGGACATATCAAACCGTTGTTTAAATTTGGCAAAAAAGGTCAGCATTTTGTTCACTGGGTGCTGGAAGTTGACTCTGAAGCGAGGAAAATTCTGATTAACAAAGAAAAGATTGGTTTACACTGGCACACCTGCGGGATAAAGGACTATGTTAAAATTTCTCAGTGTTTCAGATGCCTTCGTTTTGGTCACATTGCGTCAAAGTGCGATCCAAACAAACACGAACCTTCCTGTCGTTTTTGTCCCGGCAAACATGAATCCAGAGAGTGCCCTAAACAGAATAAACCAAAGGAGGCTACGTGTATTTTATGTTCATCTTACAACGAATCAAAAGGTACTAGAGATGATATAAATCATATATCGGGATCGTCTAACTGTGGTGTTATGAAGAGGAGGCTTCAAGAACTTATCCGAAATACAGATTATGATTTATAGGCCCTTACAAACTAATAATACTGGAACTCTGAAATTTGGGCAAATAAACCTACAGAAATGCAAAAGAGCCACATGTGACATGATTGGCAAAGCTATTGATTTGGGCCTTGATGTGTTAGTTATACAGGAACCAAATACCCGTAAAAATCCGGCAGGAAAATTTTGCATTCCGCAAACATCCACTTTTCGTGTCTACGCCCAGACGGATTCCGAACACAGAACGGCAATTATCGTTTTTAACCCCTTAGTTGATTGCCTGCTTATAAACCAATATACTGAAGATAAACTGGTAGTTATTAAGGTTAAGATCGGTGAAACCCGCTGTACTATTATCTCGGCTTACTGGCCTCCAGTTAACCAGCAGCACTCAATCGACGATGACATGGAAATACTTGAGCAAGCCCTTCGCATATCGGACCCACTTACAATTCTTTGCGTCGACGCAAATGCAAAGCACCCCAATTGGAACTCGACTCAACTGGACCTAAGAGGCAATCAAGTAGCAAACTTTATGGTGGATAACAACTTGCATGTGGCAAACCTTCCAAACAATCCCTCCACCTTCAGTAGCACACGTGGAGAAAGCAACATTGACGTAACAGCAAGCACGGAGCCGCACCTTATTTCGAACTGGAAAGTGCATCTTGATGAATCAGACAGCGACCATCGCCTTATTACGTTTCAGGTCAATTGCAACACAAGCAAACTGTTAAATTTTAAGTGGGTAAGAAGCAAAAATAACATTAACACGAATAAGGCTTTAGACTTAACCATAAGGGCAATTGACCGACTTGAAAGTATTCCCTGGACACCTGGAACTGATAATATCGAGCTTCGAGTGTCCACTCTTAGTTTGGCCCTACAAGAAGTTGCTGAGGAGTGTACAGCTAAAAGAAAGCTATTCGCCAAAAAACCAGTTTGGTGGAACGACCGATGCGAGGATGCAAAAAAGCGACTACACTCTAGTCGAAAATCCTTTCAACGAGCAAGGGGAGACGATAGGCTAAGAAAACAGGAGATATACACAGCAGCTAAAGAAGCCTACGAGAACACCTTAGAAAAGATCAGGGACAAATCGTGGAACAAGTTTGTTGACTCCGAACTTAGGATATCTCCCTGGAGCCTTCCTTATAAGCTAGCCGCTAAAAATCGTGTGAAGAACCCCATTGAATCCACGATTGACGACAATGGTGTTTTTACTACTGAAAGGGAAGAAACCGCTGAATACATTCTAAATAAATGGATTAAGTCAGACGACCCTCGTGAAGATAATGTTGAGCAGTCCATTGCAAGAGAAAGGGCAAGAGGTGTGACCACGGCAGAACGTCCAGTTCGTGAAGTTTCTGAGGCAGAAGTTGGTGCACTAATTAAAGCTGTAAAGAACAATAAAGCTACGGGACCTGATAACCTTTCAGCACCTTTTCTAAAAATAGTGTTACCTGCAATTCTTAACTACCTTACCAGGCTATACAATGACTGTCTGAGCCAAAGTTACTTCCCACGAATCTGGAAAGTTGGCAAAGTAGTTATGATCCCTAAGGGAAGTACAGGAAAAGATTTCAGGCCCATCACACTGCTGCCTATTCTGGGTAAAGTTCTTGAAAGGTTGATAATAACTAGACTTGACGAATCCCAAATTAATCCAGATGGTGAGAGACAGCATGGATTTGTAACGGGCAGGAGTACCATCACTGCAATCGAAGCAACTCTAGGAGCGGTAGACGCACAACCCGGCCAGTATAAAGTCTTAGTGCTATTGGATATCCATGGAGCATTCGATTGCGTGTGGTGGCCTACCATTATAAATTCTCTGGCTGACGATGATATACCAAATAGAATACTCCAGATACTGAAGAGTTACCTTCAATTTAGACTCTCCAAAATTGATTACTCGGGTGTAAATGCGTGCAAAGAAAACGAGAAAGGTTGTCCTCAAGGGTCCGTTGCTGGTCCTACGCTGTGGAAAAGAGCTCTTAAAAAACTACTGCAGATGGAACTTGAATTTGGAGAGATGCATGCTTATGCTGATGATATTGGTTATGTAGTAAGTGGTTCCACATGCGTAGAGCTAGAAAACAGAGCCGATACAGATCTGAGGAAAATTACTGACTGGGCTACATCTAACAAACTAACCTTTTCTCATGAAAAGTCTAAATATATACTTTTTGGAGGTTTGGTCAGAAACCCGGCTATAAGACTGTATGGAAGAAGAATACGAAGAGTATATGAGGCCAAACACCTGGGTATCATCATCGACTGTAGGAGGAATTACGCTGCACACATCAAATACGCGACAGATAAGGCTAAGACACATTTTGCCAAGATAAGAGCCTTAACGAGAAAACTTTATAAGCCACCTTCGAATGCAATAAGGACTATTTATGAAGGAGCCATAATTCCCTTAACTATGTATGGACTGGAGATATGGGGCTTCCGCACTGGCATCGCACGTACAACCACAGCTCTAGACAGCGTCAGCGGGACCTGCGCGCAGGTTGTTGCTGGTGCCTACTCATCAACCTCATATCAGGCCTCATGCGTTCTTGCAAAAATCCCCCCCCTATCCATACTGGTTGAAGAGATTAAATTCAAAAAGGCATCTAGAAGAAGGGACAACGTAGCTTATGGAAATGCTCGAACGGGCCTCTCAAGAAATGCCAACAACCAGCTAGCCAGAGAGGAGACTTTAAGAAGATGGCAGGAATCGTGGGACGAATCAACCAAAGGCAGGAATACGTACCTTCTTATTCCAGACATTACTCTTAGGTTGAGTTTGAACTTGAAACTTGACAGGGAAATTACCCAAGTGTTGAGTGGTCACGGTCACTTTCAAACCCACCTTAAACGGATAGGAAAGTCTCACGATGGCAACTGTCCAGTTTGTGGTCAGCAATTCGAAGATAACCCGATTCATAGAATTGAATATTGTCAACGCTTTAATGGTCCTAGGAATTTAATAACCACTAGATTAGGGCACTACATCGTCGTTGGAAATCTCGTGGAAGAACTCTGTGACATTGACCAGCTTGATCTTCTTAAAGGCTTTATTTTGCCAGAAAACAGAACAAGTTTTGAAAATTAAAGCTAGTGTTAGTTTCAGTGAGTGCACGTGATGTGAGGTGTTACTGGTAACGTTTGTGTTAGTTCTTTAGTTCGTTTGCATTAAGTGTTAGGGAGGGTAACGGTACCTCCTGCGGTTCTACCGCGAATCTTAAGTGGGTAAGGGCCTTTCTTAAGGTATTGTACCTCACCCATATCAAATTGTTGCCCCTAATTTATTGTAAATATTATTATAAATGAAAGAAAAAAAAAAGACAAATAAAGAAAGCGTAATCCAAGCTGCAATGCAGCAAAAAAGGAAAGGGCATCAGAAGAGACTGGAAGGACAGTTTACTGCTTTCCGGGGGTGGTGGCCACCATGGCTTGCCATGGTGGGGTACCTTCAGTGCTGGGCTTCCCCCTTTCCTTTTTTTTTTTTGTCTGTCTGTCTGTCTGTCTGTCTGTCTGTCTGTCTGTCTGTCTGTCTGTCTGTCTGTCTGTCTGTCTGTCTGTCTGTCTGTCTGTCTGTCTGTCTGTCTGTCTGTCTGTCTGTCTGTCTGTCTGTCTGTCTGTCTGTCTGTCTGTCTGTCTGTCTGTCTGTCTGTCTGTCTGTCTGTCTGTCTGTCTGTCTGTCTGTCTGTCTGTCTGTCTGTCTGTCTGTCTGTCTGTCTGTCTGTCTGTCTGTCTGTCTGTCTGTCTGTCTGTCTGTCTGTCTGTCTGTCTGTCTGTCTGTCTGTCTGTCTGTCTGTCTGTCTGTCTGTCTGTCTGTCTGTCTGTCTGTCTGTCTGTCTGTCTGTCTGTCTGTCTGTCTGTCTGTCTGTCTGTCTGTCTGTCTGTCTGTCTGTCTGTCTGTCTGTCTGTCTGTCTGTCTGTCTGTCTGTCTGTCTGTCTGTCTGTCTGTCTGTCTGTCTGTCTGTCTGTCTGTCTGTCTGTCTGTCTGTCTGTCTGTCTGTCTGTCTGTCTGTCTGTCTGTCTGTCTGTCTGTCTGTCTGTCTGTCTGTCTGTCTGTCTGTCTGTCTGTCTGTCTGTCTGTCTGTCTGTCTGTCTGTCTGTCTGTCTGTCTGTCTGTCTGTCTGTCTGTCTGTCTGTCTGTCTGTCTGTCTGTCTGTCTGTCTGTCTGTCTGTCTGTCTGTCTGTCTGTCTGTCTGTCTGTCTGTCTGTCTGTCTGTCTGTCTGTCTGTCTGTCTGTCTGTCTGTCTGTCTGTCTGTCTGTCTGTCTGTCTGTCTGTCTGTCTGTCTGTCTGTCTGTCTGTCTGTCTGTCTGTCTGTCTGTCTGTCTGTCTGTCTGTCTGTCTGTCTGTCTGTCTGTCTGTCTGTCTGTCTGTCTGTCTGTCTGTCTGTCTGTCTGTCTGTCTGTCTGTCTGTCTGTCTGTCTGTCTGTCTGTCTGTCTGTCTGTCTGTCTGTCTGTCTGTCTGTCTGTCTGTCTGTCTGTCTGTCTGTCTGTCTGTCTGTCTGTCTGTCTGTCTGTCTGTCTGTCTGTCTGTCTGTCTGTCTGTCTGTCTGTCTGTCTGTCTGTCTGTCTGTCTGTCTGTCTGTCTGTCTGTCTGTCTGTCTGTCTGTCTGTCTGTCTGTCTGTCTGTCTGTCTGTCTGTCTGTCTGTCTGTCTGTCTGTCTGTCTGTCTGTCTGTCTGTCTGTCTGTCTGTCTGTCTGTCTGTCTGTCTGTCTGTCTGTCTGTCTGTCTGTCTGTCTGTCTGTCTGTCTGTCTGTCTGTCTGTCTGTCTGTCTGTCTGTCTGTCTGTCTGTCTGTCTGTCTGTCTGTCTGTCTGTCTGTCTGTCTGTCTGTCTGTCTGTCTGTCTGTCTGTCTGTCTGTCTGTCTGTCTGTCTGTCTGTCTGTCTGTCTGTCTGTCTGTCTGTCTGTCTGTCTGTCTGTCTGTCTGTCTGTCTGTCTGTCTGTCTGTCTGTCTGTCTGTCTGTCTGTCTGTCTGTCTGTCTGTCTGTCTGTCTGTCTGTCTGTCTGTCTGTCTGTCTGTCTGTCTGTCTGTCTGTCTGTCTGTCTGTCTGTCTGTCTGTCTGTCTGTCTGTCTGTCTGTCTGTCTGTCTGTCTGTCTGTCTGTCTGTCTGTCTGTCTGTCTGTCTGTCTGTCTGTCTGTCTGTCTGTCTGTCTGTCTGTCTGTCTGTCTGTCTGTCTGTCTGTCTGTCTGTCTGTCTGTCTGTCTGTCTGTCTGTCTGTCTGTCTGTCTGTCTGTCTGTCTGTCTGTCTGTCTGTCTGTCTGTCTGTCTGTCTGTCTGTCTGTCTGTCTGTCTGTCTGTCTGTCTGTCTGTCTGTCTGTCTGTCTGTCTGTCTGTCTGTCTGTCTGTCTGTCTGTCTGTCTGTCTGTCTGTCTGTCTGTCTGTCTGTCTGTCTGTCTGTCTGTCTGTCTGTCTGTCTGTCTGTCTGTCTGTCTGTCTGTCTGTCTGTCTGTCTGTCTGTCTGTCTGTCTGTCTGTCTGTCTGTCTGTCTGTCTGTCTGTCTGTCTGTCTGTCTGTCTGTCTGTCTGTCTGTCTGTCTGTCTGTCTGTCTGTCTGTCTGTCTGTCTGTCTGTCTGTCTGTCTGTCTGTCTGTCTGTCTGTCTGTCTGTCTGTCTGTCTGTCTGTCTGTCTGTCTGTCTGTCTGTCTGTCTGTCTGTCTGTCTGTCTGTCTGTCTGTCTGTCTGTCTGTCTGTCTGTCTGTCTGTCTGTCTGTCTGTCTGTCTGTCTGTCTGTCTGTCTGTCTGTCTGTCTGTCTGTCTGTCTGTCTGTCTGTCTGTCTGTCTGTCTGTCTGTCTGTCTGTCTGTCTGTCTGTCTGTCTGTCTGTCTGTCTGTCTGTCTGTCTGTCTGTCTGTCTGTCTGTCTGTCTGTCTGTCTGTCTGTCTGTCTGTCTGTCTGTCTGTCTGTCTGTCTGTCTGTCTGTCTGTCTGTCTGTCTGTCTGTCTGTCTGTCTGTCTGTCTGTCTGTCTGTCTGTCTGTCTGTCTGTCTGTCTGTCTGTCTGTCTGTCTGTCTGTCTGTCTGTCTGTCTGTCTGTCTGTCTGTCTGTCTGTCTGTCTGTCTGTCTGTCTGTCTGTCTGTCTGTCTGTCTGTCTGTCTGTCTGTCTGTCTGTCTGTCTGTCTGTCTGTCTGTCTGTCTGTCTGTCTGTCTGTCTGTCTGTCTGTCTGTCTGTCTGTCTGTCTGTCTGTCTGTCTGTCTGTCTGTCTGTCTGTCTGTCTGTCTGTCTGTCTGTCTGTCTGTCTGTCTGTCTGTCTGTCTGTCTGTCTGTCTGTCTGTCTGTCTGTCTGTCTGTCTGTCTGTCTGTCTGTCTGTCTGTCTGTCTGTCTGTCTGTCTGTCTGTCTGTCTGTCTGTCTGTCTGTCTGTCTGTCTGTCTGTCTGTCTGTCTGTCTGTCTGTCTGTCTGTCTGTCTGTCTGTCTGTCTGTCTGTCTGTCTGTCTGTCTGTCTGTCTGTCTGTCTGTCTGTCTGTCTGTCTGTCTGTCTGTCTGTCTGTCTGTCTGTCTGTCTGTCTGTCTGTCTGTCTGTCTGTCTGTCTGTCTGTCTGTCTGTCTGTCTGTCTGTCTGTCTGTCTGTCTGTCTGTCTGTCTGTCTGTCTGTCTGTCTGTCTGTCTGTCTGTCTGTCTGTCTGTCTGTCTGTCTGTCTGTCTGTCTGTCTGTCTGTCTGTCTGTCTGTCTGTCTGTCTGTCTGTCTGTCTGTCTGTCTGTCTGTCTGTCTGTCTGTCTGTCTGTCTGTCTGTCTGTCTGTCTGTCTGTCTGTCTGTCTGTCTGTCTGTCTGTCTGTCTGTCTGTCTGTCTGTCTGTCTGTCTGTCTGTCTGTCTGTCTGTCTGTCTGTCTGTCTGTCTGTCTGTCTGTCTGTCTGTCTGTCTGTCTGTCTGTCTGTCTGTCTGTCTGTCTGTCTGTCTGTCTGTCTGTCTGTCTGTCTGTCTGTCTGTCTGTCTGTCTGTCTGTCTGTCTGTCTGTCTGTCTGTCTGTCTGTCTGTCTGTCTGTCTGTCTGTCTGTCTGTCTGTCTGTCTGTCTGTCTGTCTGTCTGTCTGTCTGTCTGTCTGTCTGTCTGTCTGTCTGTCTGTCTGTCTGTCTGTCTGTCTGTCTGTCTGTCTGTCTGTCTGTCTGTCTGTCTGTCTGTCTGTCTGTCTGTCTGTCTGTCTGTCTGTCTGTCTGTCTGTCTGTCTGTCTGTCTGTCTGTCTGTCTGTCTGTCTGTCTGTCTGTCTGTCTGTCTGTCTGTCTGTCTGTCTGTCTGTCTGTCTGTCTGTCTGTCTGTCTGTCTGTCTGTCTGTCTGTCTGTCTGTCTGTCTGTCTGTCTGTCTGTCTGTCTGTCTGTCTGTCTGTCTGTCTGTCTGTCTGTCTGTCTGTCTGTCTGTCTGTCTGTCTGTCTGTCTGTCTGTCTGTCTGTCTGTCTGTCTGTCTGTCTGTCTGTCTGTCTGTCTGTCTGTCTGTCTGTCTGTCTGTCTGTCTGTCTGTCTGTCTGTCTGTCTGTCTGTCTGTCTGTCTGTCTGTCTGTCTGTCTGTCTGTCTGTCTGTCTGTCTGTCTGTCTGTCTGTCTGTCTGTCTGTCTGTCTGTCTGTCTGTCTGTCTGTCTGTCTGTCTGTCTGTCTGTCTGTCTGTCTGTCTGTCTGTCTGTCTGTCTGTCTGTCTGTCTGTCTGTCTGTCTGTCTGTCTGTCTGTCTGTCTGTCTGTCTGTCTGTCTGTCTGTCTGTCTGTCTGTCTGTCTGTCTGTCTGTCTGTCTGTCTGTCTGTCTGTCTGTCTGTCTGTCTGTCTGTCTGTCTGTCTGTCTGTCTGTCTGTCTGTCTGTCTGTCTGTCTGTCTGTCTGTCTGTCTGTCTGTCTGTCTGTCTGTCTGTCTGTCTGTCTGTCTGTCTGTCTGTCTGTCTGTCTGTCTGTCTGTCTGTCTGTCTGTCTGTCTGTCTGTCTGTCTGTCTGTCTGTCTGTCTGTCTGTCTGTCTGTCTGTCTGTCTGTCTGTCTGTCTGTCTGTCTGTCTGTCTGTCTGTCTGTCTGTCTGTCTGTCTGTCTGTCTGTCTGTCTGTCTGTCTGTCTGTCTGTCTGTCTGTCTGTCTGTCTGTCTGTCTGTCTGTCTGTCTGTCTGTCTGTCTGTCTGTCTGTCTGTCTGTCTGTCTGTCTGTCTGTCTGTCTGTCTGTCTGTCTGTCTGTCTGTCTGTCTGTCTGTCTGTCTGTCTGTCTGTCTGTCTGTCTGTCTGTCTGTCTGTCTGTCTGTCTGTCTGTCTGTCTGTCTGTCTGTCTGTCTGTCTGTCTGTCTGTCTGTCTGTCTGTCTGTCTGTCTGTCTGTCTGTCTGTCTGTCTGTCTGTCTGTCTGTCTGTCTGTCTGTCTGTCTGTCTGTCTGTCTGTCTGTCTGTCTGTCTGTCTGTCTGTCTGTCTGTCTGTCTGTCTGTCTGTCTGTCTGTCTGTCTGTCTGTCTGTCTGTCTGTCTGTCTGTCTGTCTGTCTGTCTGTCTGTCTGTCTGTCTGTCTGTCTGTCTGTCTGTCTGTCTGTCTGTCTGTCTGTCTGTCTGTCTGTCTGTCTGTCTGTCTGTCTGTCTGTCTGTCTGTCTGTCTGTCTGTCTGTCTGTCTGTCTGTCTGTCTGTCTGTCTGTCTGTCTGTCTGTCTGTCTGTCTGTCTGTCTGTCTGTCTGTCTGTCTGTCTGTCTGTCTGTCTGTCTGTCTGTCTGTCTGTCTGTCTGTCTGTCTGTCTGTCTGTCTGTCTGTCTGTCTGTCTGTCTGTCTGTCTGTCTGTCTGTCTGTCTGTCTGTCTGTCTGTCTGTCTGTCTGTCTGTCTGTCTGTCTGTCTGTCTGTCTGTCTGTCTGTCTGTCTGTCTGTCTGTCTGTCTGTCTGTCTGTCTGTCTGTCTGTCTGTCTGTCTGTCTGTCTGTCTGTCTGTCTGTCTGTCTGTCTGTCTGTCTGTCTGTCTGTCTGTCTGTCTGTCTGTCTGTCTGTCTGTCTGTCTGTCTGTCTGTCTGTCTGTCTGTCTGTCTGTCTGTCTGTCTGTCTGTCTGTCTGTCTGTCTGTCTGTCTGTCTGTCTGTCTGTCTGTCTGTCTGTCTGTCTGTCTGTCTGTCTGTCTGTCTGTCTGTCTGTCTGTCTGTCTGTCTGTCTGTCTGTCTGTCTGTCTGTCTGTCTGTCTGTCTGTCTGTCTGTCTGTCTGTCTGTCTGTCTGTCTGTCTGTCTGTCTGTCTGTCTGTCTGTCTGTCTGTCTGTCTGTCTGTCTGTCTGTCTGTCTGTCTGTCTGTCTGTCTGTCTGTCTGTCTGTCTGTCTGTCTGTCTGTCTGTCTGTCTGTCTGTCTGTCTGTCTGTCTGTCTGTCTGTCTGTCTGTCTGTCTGTCTGTCTGTCTGTCTGTCTGTCTGTCTGTCTGTCTGTCTGTCTGTCTGTCTGTCTGTCTGTCTGTCTGTCTGTCTGTCTGTCTGTCTGTCTGTCTGTCTGTCTGTCTGTCTGTCTGTCTGTCTGTCTGTCTGTCTGTCTGTCTGTCTGTCTGTCTGTCTGTCTGTCTGTCTGTCTGTCTGTCTGTCTGTCTGTCTGTCTGTCTGTCTGTCTGTCTGTCTGTCTGTCTGTCTGTCTGTCTGTCTGTCTGTCTGTCTGTCTGTCTGTCTGTCTGTCTGTCTGTCTGTCTGTCTGTCTGTCTGTCTGTCTGTCTGTCTGTCTGTCTGTCTGTCTGTCTGTCTGTCTGTCTGTCTGTCTGTCTGTCTGTCTGTCTGTCTGTCTGTCTGTCTGTCTGTCTGTCTGTCTGTCTGTCTGTCTGTCTGTCTGTCTGTCTGTCTGTCTGTCTGTCTGTCTGTCTGTCTGTCTGTCTGTCTGTCTGTCTGTCTGTCTGTCTGTCTGTCTGTCTGTCTGTCTGTCTGTCTGTCTGTCTGTCTGTCTGTCTGTCTGTCTGTCTGTCTGTCTGTCTGTCTGTCTGTCTGTCTGTCTGTCTGTCTGTCTGTCTGTCTGTCTGTCTGTCTGTCTGTCTGTCTGTCTGTCTGTCTGTCTGTCTGTCTGTCTGTCTGTCTGTCTGTCTGTCTGTCTGTCTGTCTGTCTGTCTGTCTGTCTGTCTGTCTGTCTGTCTGTCTGTCTGTCTGTCTGTCTGTCTGTCTGTCTGTCTGTCTGTCTGTCTGTCTGTCTGTCTGTCTGTCTGTCTGTCTGTCTGTCTGTCTGTCTGTCTGTCTGTCTGTCTGTCTGTCTGTCTGTCTGTCTGTCTGTCTGTCTGTCTGTCTGTCTGTCTGTCTGTCTGTCTGTCTGTCTGTCTGTCTGTCTGTCTGTCTGTCTGTCTGTCTGTCTGTCTGTCTGTCTGTCTGTCTGTCTGTCTGTCTGTCTGTCTGTCTGTCTGTCTGTCTGTCTGTCTGTCTGTCTGTCTGTCTGTCTGTCTGTCTGTCTGTCTGTCTGTCTGTCTGTCTGTCTGTCTGTCTGTCTGTCTGTCTGTCTGTCTGTCTGTCTGTCTGTCTGTCTGTCTGTCTGTCTGTCTGTCTGTCTGTCTGTCTGTCTGTCTGTCTGTCTGTCTGTCTGTCTGTCTGTCTGTCTGTCTGTCTGTCTGTCTGTCTGTCTGTCTGTCTGTCTGTCTGTCTGTCTGTCTGTCTGTCTGTCTGTCTGTCTGTCTGTCTGTCTGTCTGTCTGTCTGTCTGTCTGTCTGTCTGTCTGTCTGTCTGTCTGTCTGTCTGTCTGTCTGTCTGTCTGTCTGTCTGTCTGTCTGTCTGTCTGTCTGTCTGTCTGTCTGTCTGTCTGTCTGTCTGTCTGTCTGTCTGTCTGTCTGTCTGTCTGTCTGTCTGTCTGTCTGTCTGTCTGTCTGTCTGTCTGTCTGTCTGTCTGTCTGTCTGTCTGTCTGTCTGTCTGTCTGTCTGTCTGTCTGTCTGTCTGTCTGTCTGTCTGTCTGTCTGTCTGTCTGTCTGTCTGTCTGTCTGTCTGTCTGTCTGTCTGTCTGTCTGTCTGTCTGTCTGTCTGTCTGTCTGTCTGTCTGTCTGTCTGTCTGTCTGTCTGTCTGTCTGTCTGTCTGTCTGTCTGTCTGTCTGTCTGTCTGTCTGTCTGTCTGTCTGTCTGTCTGTCTGTCTGTCTGTCTGTCTGTCTGTCTGTCTGTCTGTCTGTCTGTCTGTCTGTCTGTCTGTCTGTCTGTCTGTCTGTCTGTCTGTCTGTCTGTCTGTCTGTCTGTCTGTCTGTCTGTCTGTCTGTCTGTCTGTCTGTCTGTCTGTCTGTCTGTCTGTCTGTCTGTCTGTCTGTCTGTCTGTCTGTCTGTCTGTCTGTCTGTCTGTCTGTCTGTCTGTCTGTCTGTCTGTCTGTCTGTCTGTCTGTCTGTCTGTCTGTCTGTCTGTCTGTCTGTCTGTCTGTCTGTCTGTCTGTCTGTCTGTCTGTCTGTCTGTCTGTCTGTCTGTCTGTCTGTCTGTCTGTCTGTCTGTCTGTCTGTCTGTCTGTCTGTCTGTCTGTCTGTCTGTCTGTCTGTCTGTCTGTCTGTCTGTCTGTCTGTCTGTCTGTCTGTCTGTCTGTCTGTCTGTCTGTCTGTCTGTCTGTCTGTCTGTCTGTCTGTCTGTCTGTCTGTCTGTCTGTCTGTCTGTCTGTCTGTCTGTCTGTCTGTCTGTCTGTCTGTCTGTCTGTCTGTCTGTCTGTCTGTCTGTCTGTCTGTCTGTCTGTCTGTCTGTCTGTCTGTCTGTCTGTCTGTCTGTCTGTCTGTCTGTCTGTCTGTCTGTCTGTCTGTCTGTCTGTCTGTCTGTCTGTCTGTCTGTCTGTCTGTCTGTCTGTCTGTCTGTCTGTCTGTCTGTCTGTCTGTCTGTCTGTCTGTCTGTCTGTCTGTCTGTCTGTCTGTCTGTCTGTCTGTCTGTCTGTCTGTCTGTCTGTCTGTCTGTCTGTCTGTCTGTCTGTCTGTCTGTCTGTCTGTCTGTCTGTCTGTCTGTCTGTCTGTCTGTCTGTCTGTCTGTCTGTCTGTCTGTCTGTCTGTCTGTCTGTCTGTCTGTCTGTCTGTCTGTCTGTCTGTCTGTCTGTCTGTCTGTCTGTCTGTCTGTCTGTCTGTCTGTCTGTCTGTCTGTCTGTCTGTCTGTCTGTCTGTCTGTCTGTCTGTCTGTCTGTCTGTCTGTCTGTCTGTCTGTCTGTCTGTCTGTCTGTCTGTCTGTCTGTCTGTCTGTCTGTCTGTCTGTCTGTCTGTCTGTCTGTCTGTCTGTCTGTCTGTCTGTCTGTCTGTCTGTCTGTCTGTCTGTCTGTCTGTCTGTCTGTCTGTCTGTCTGTCTGTCTGTCTGTCTGTCTGTCTGTCTGTCTGTCTGTCTGTCTGTCTGTCTGTCTGTCTGTCTGTCTGTCTGTCTGTCTGTCTGTCTGTCTGTCTGTCTGTCTGTCTGTCTGTCTGTCTGTCTGTCTGTCTGTCTGTCTGTCTGTCTGTCTGTCTGTCTGTCTGTCTGTCTGTCTGTCTGTCTGTCTGTCTGTCTGTCTGTCTGTCTGTCTGTCTGTCTGTCTGTCTGTCTGTCTGTCTGTCTGTCTGTCTGTCTGTCTGTCTGTCTGTCTGTCTGTCTGTCTGTCTGTCTGTCTGTCTGTCTGTCTGTCTGTCTGTCTGTCTGTCTGTCTGTCTGTCTGTCTGTCTGTCTGTCTGTCTGTCTGTCTGTCTGTCTGTCTGTCTGTCTGTCTGTCTGTCTGTCTGTCTGTCTGTCTGTCTGTCTGTCTGTCTGTCTGTCTGTCTGTCTGTCTGTCTGTCTGTCTGTCTGTCTGTCTGTCTGTCTGTCTGTCTGTCTGTCTGTCTGTCTGTCTGTCTGTCTGTCTGTCTGTCTGTCTGTCTGTCTGTCTGTCTGTCTGTCTGTCTGTCTGTCTGTCTGTCTGTCTGTCTGTCTGTCTGTCTGTCTGTCTGTCTGTCTGTCTGTCTGTCTGTCTGTCTGTCTGTCTGTCTGTCTGTCTGTCTGTCTGTCTGTCTGTCTGTCTGTCTGTCTGTCTGTCTGTCTGTCTGTCTGTCTGTCTGTCTGTCTGTCTGTCTGTCTGTCTGTCTGTCTGTCTGTCTGTCTGTCTGTCTGTCTGTCTGTCTGTCTGTCTGTCTGTCTGTCTGTCTGTCTGTCTGTCTGTCTGTCTGTCTGTCTGTCTGTCTGTCTGTCTGTCTGTCTGTCTGTCTGTCTGTCTGTCTGTCTGTCTGTCTGTCTGTCTGTCTGTCTGTCTGTCTGTCTGTCTGTCTGTCTGTCTGTCTGTCTGTCTGTCTGTCTGTCTGTCTGTCTGTCTGTCTGTCTGTCTGTCTGTCTGGGTGTAAACTCTCTAACTCCATTTCTACATGAGATATCGACTTGCGGTTTTTTGCATATTGTTTCTTATTGCTGATTAGATTTTGGGGGTAAACTATTGGGGGTAAGGGGGTAAAAATAGGGTAAAACTCCTATTTTTAGCGTTTTTTGTTTATAATTAAGGCAATTATAATTGTATTTGGTTAATTTAGCACTTATATAAAAGATAATTTTAAATTGGTCAAAAAATGTTATAAACAACGTTTTCCTAAAACGCATTGTTTAAAAGATATTGGCGTTTAAAGCAGTAAAAGGTATTTTTAGCATATTTCACATATTTATAACCCGATTTCAAAAAATTATATTTTAAATAAAAGCTCTTTTTAAGTTTTTTTTTTTAGTTTACAATAGTGCCGATGTTTTGACAGGGTGCTTGCAACGTTTCATCTAGTTAATTGATTAAATAATTTAACTTGACTTAAAACGTCAAATTTTTGTACAAAGCCTACTTATTGTTCTTAAAGTATGCAAAACGCTGTTATAATATCTGACATAATTGAATTAAAATTGATATTGTGCCGCTTCCAGAAGGTCCTTCAAAAAAAAATTGAAAACCAAATTGAAGCCATATAAATACAGAGTGTTTTTTTGTTAGTTACATCGAAAAATTCCATCTTTTGAAATTTTGGCAACGAAAAAACTTTTTCTTTTCATTATAAAAAACAAATGACAATCGATATTTAATTTTTTTAAAAATATTCGAAAAGCACACAAATTTTTAACAAGTGTACCAAATTTGAAAAAAATATATTCTTAAATGTGAAATCTTCCGACGTTCAAAAATATGCCTATTTTTATTATAAAACACCCTGTATATCAAAATTGTGACGTGATGGAAGAATTCTAAAAACGGATTTGAAATCAGGAGAAAAAATACTTCTAGACCCTATATATCTCATCAATAGTATATAAATCATGTCGGGTAGTGTTATCTTTTTACCTTTTCCTAAGCTTTAGAGTTCTGCAGGTATATTGCAATGCTCAAAATCCAGTGTCAGACTAAGGGGGCGGCCAGGGGCGATAACCTGCTTTTCGAGTTGTTATCGTCCTTGACCGATCCCCCTTAGTTCAACAGTGGATTTTGCGCATTGACTTAGTTATAAGCGATAACTAAAAACAGATACTTAATTAAAATGAAGGAGCCCCCACTATTTTGCTCGGTGCCCCCTAAAATCGTAACCGATTTTCAAAAAAATGGCATTTACGTAATTGCCACACCCTAGCCTTTCATTTAAATTTGTCCTTAGATGAATCCGAAAAAGCTGTTGAAACTAGCCTTAAAACAGTTATGTCCTATTTGACGGACCGTATTCAATATGTATATGTAAATGGAGTTTCCTCGGAGGTCAGGAGTGTCCCGCAGGGCTCCGTGCTCGGTCCTATCCCCTTCCTCATTTACATAAATGACCTTGAGGAGGCGGAATCGGGGGCGGAGCTAGTGCTCTTCGCTGATGACACTACTGTCCTCCTAACAACTAACTCCCTCCAAGAGGTCAAAGATTATCAACTAATTTATGAATCAAACCTCAAGACTTGGTTTGCAGCTAATAAGCTACATGTCAATACCTCAAAAACTAGCAAAC
This sequence comes from Brachypterus glaber, assembly GCA_958510825.1. Taxonomy (NCBI): domain Eukaryota; kingdom Metazoa; phylum Arthropoda; class Insecta; order Coleoptera; family Kateretidae; genus Brachypterus; species Brachypterus glaber. The sequence goes on along the minus strand of OY294044.1, from coordinate 11,933,883 downwards.
TTATATTTACACACAAAAAAATCGAGGGCTTGGCTGACTTCAACTCCATTAATCCCAAATTCCTCGGAGTTGTTCTTGACCCCTCATGGCGTTGGGACTCTCACGTTGATTTTATTGCCGGAGTAGTGGCAAAATATATTTTTTTGTTCAGAAACTTAATCGATGTGCTCCCGCACTCAGTTATCATAATAGCCTGCCACATTTTTTTGTATCAAAAATCCGTTATGCAATTACTTGCTGGGGACATAGCACTCATATGGATAGGCTATTTAGTTTACAAAGAAAAATCATTAGAGTAATTTTGAAATTAAAATATCAAGATGACGTTTCTAACAAATTCAAAGAATTAAACTTTCTCACTCTGCCTAGTATGTATATATTAGAATGTATGTGTGAAACCCTACAAAACATACAAGGCTACAAAACCCATTCAGATCAACACAGACATAATACCCGAAACAAAGACAAAATCTCTTTGGAATTTTTAAAACTAAAGTCCAGTAGATTTGGGTTCAATTACTATGGTCCAAGTTTTTTAAATAAACTGCCTGCGGATCTGCAGTTGTTGCCCCTAGTAAAATTCAAACTTAAAATGAAAAATTTATTAATAAAAAAATCATACTTTAGTATAAAGGAGTTTTTAGATGATAAAAATATTTTTTAAATTTACAATGTCATTTTTATATATTTTTTATGTTCCTTTATGTTACCAATATGTTACATTGTTAATATTCTATATTTAACTTAAAATGTTATTTAATTTTCTTTAATCATATAATTACTATATGTACCAGACGAATATAAAAATTGCAAAATTTTATACAAATAAAGTTATCTTATCTTAAAAAATATTTAAGACATGATAGGTTTAGTTCTTGGAGAAGAATTTTTTTGTAGACCAGTGTTATTTTCTACCTTTCAGAGTAAGTTTAAATATGTAATTATATGCTAAAGTCTGAAAGAAACTTTTTATGAATACTTTTTTATTTCAACATTTGCTAGTCGCAAACTGTAAATAAGTAGAACTTTTTATTCTGCGAATAATTTTTATATTGTCGAAAATTGAATTTGCAATTTATCCAACTTTTCAGTTCAAGATTTCAAACACTATTGTCGTGGAAAACTTTACGAGGATCTTGAATCGAACCTACTACTTCCTTTAATGTAAGTCTATTGGATGTCAGCCAAGAGCTGGCTGGTAGTTCATATAATAGTTGCTGGGTTAGCGACAGGAAAGTGGAATTATAGACAGAAAACTGGCTTTATTTGGAAAACTTAATTATAAAATTTTCTGTAGTATATTGCAAGAATATTAATATAATTTACAAGATAAGCCAAGTTTGATAGAACAAGCTAACCGTTAAGGCAATTTCATTTTCATTTGGTTCCTTACTCACTAATTAGTGTTTATTTTTTCAGAATTATAGCATTTTTATTAGCTTATTTTAAAGACAAATTTTTAACCGACTTCCAAAAAAGGAGGAACGGAATTTGATGAAACCTTTTGCTACTTAAAGAGGACATTTCTGAGGTGGTCCCGTTTTAATTTGACGCTCGGATAATGCCGGGTAATCCGGATAATTAAGATAAATCTAATCGTTTTAACGCACTTAAAACCGGCTTAATTTGGTTCTAATACCAACCAAATTTTTAGAAAATGATCGGACAACTCGGATAAGTCGGATAACTTGATTAAGGGGTCACTCAAATATTACGGCAGGCTAAAAGTCTTTTAGCGGCATAATTTGATTCTGTGGACCTGCAATATTAAAATACCAAGAGAAAATTATAACATTTGTGATTATACCATAAGTCGTTATTTGATTATGACTTAACGCTTAAAGTTTTACAAAGATTTTATTTAGTATTTCGTTTAAAATAAGGTTGGTTGGACTCTTGGTCGCTGAAATAAAAATACTACTAAATTTATTTTTTAGAAATTTATCTTTAAGATGATTATGCCACAATGCACTAATAGTGCGTTGTGACGTCAGCAGCTTGCCGAGATGAAAGGACAACTATAATTTAGCTTAGAACTACAAGTTCTGTGTCTCTAAAAAGTAAAAAATAAAAACTTTTCCCAAAAAAAAATTAACCGACTTCTGTCTCTAAAAATAAAAAAATAAAAAATAAGTCGGTGCCAATTTCACAGCAAAAAATTTAACAACATAAATAATTTTTAGTATTTAATTTAGGGAGTGGTGAAATTGGCACCGGCTTATTTTTTATTTTTTACTTTTTAGAGACAGAAGTCGGTTTGGACAGCGAAAAACGACGTTAAACAGTATAAAACAAACAAAACAATAAATTAATTTATTTTATTCTACTTTCATTTGGACTTTTTCAATTTCTTTTTCAATTTTTAACGAGTATAGGAATAAGCATAGCCCGGGATTTGCGAGCTATGAGTCATCTTTTGACATATTTTTTAACTTTTATCATATATACACTGGAGTTGCGTTGTTGTAGAGTGGGGACAGGCAACCTGCGGTCGCTTCTAATCAGTGTTAAATTTATTCCACGCTCATTAGCAAACGAACACTTCGCTAATGATGGGTATGGCAATAAGGAAAGTTCAAAAGTGGTTTTATTTTGAAAAACGTTTATACATACATTTATAATATAATACTTATAAGTGAAAATACGATGTTTTTCACCAATCTTCACTTAATAATTTTTTATTATAATCTTTTTTTTTTTTTTTTTTCATACTTACACTCATCTGTTAGTTTTAGTGAAAACATGATTTATATTATTATTTCTTACAAAAATACAGCAACTCATTTTTTTTTTTTTAATTTTATTTAATTAATTTGTGATGGTAAAAATATTTTCTTATAACTATATGTACCTACTATAAATAGTATATTATTTTACTAAGAGGAAAAGTGAAGCTTTTTTTACTAGTCTGTAGAATTTATGGACGACGCGAAGCGGAGTCCGGAAACTACAGACGAGTAAAAAAACACTTTTCCTCTGAGTGAAACATACTATTTTTTCTTCAAGCATCCTTATATATATTATTTTTAAATATTAATTTTTGAATTTAATTTATTCAGTAATAAAGTATGTTTTATTATTAAAATAGGCCAATAAAACCCTTTCGAAATAAACTTAAACCTTCCTTAGCTCATTTTAATTTTTTTTTTCGTAGGCTAAATCGTACACTTTTCGCGATTTCGATGGTAACTTGTCTAACGTAGCATTTGCAATTTCGGAGAGATTTGTAGGTGTATAAACCATATATTCTTCTTTAATCATTTTTAATCAATTTCACACAAGGTTTTTGCACAGAATCTTGAGTCAACCACCTGTTTACATAATAAACAAATATGTTTGAAGTATAGCTGTCATCAAAGTCAAAGAGTGCTGCCGCCAGTGGTGGTTGTGCTAATTAACTTATTTTTTTACTGTAAAAAAATAGATCACTTCTAACTAGTGTGTTCAGTTATAAAATATGAACATTTTAGTACGCTTGAAGAAAAAATTTATTTTGGCTTAGTGTGTTAAGGCAGTAAATTAAAATTTTTATCAAAATTTTAGGTAGTAAAGTAAAAGTTTTATTAACATTTATATACATATTTATTGAAAAATAAAATATATAAATATATTTTTTATGCAGATTCTAAATTGGAAAAGTCAAAATGCGGCGACATACTTCCAGATGCAGCACTTGTAGATCGAAATTGTTCGGTTTCCGGATTTTCGGCGGAAAGGCTTTGAATGTTTTCTAGTTCCAACTGATTAATTATATTTAATACTTCCGTTTTAGCCCTTATTTGAAACGTAGGTGAAAATGTCGCAACTGTTTCAGCCATGCTAGCAAAAAAGAAGGATAAGGCTTTTGATTTATTTTCTCCTCCAGTTCTTTCTGATCGTCCTTTCCTAATTAGGACTTCGTTACCCACTCGCGGCCTTTTGCGGCTTCTTGACTCATCTAAAGTTTGATTGGATGGTTGTTGTGAGTCTTCAAAATTCTGAGTTAATACACACAGTGGTTCTTGAATACAATCATTTTTTGTTTCTGGATTTTCTTCTATGACCTCTTGTTTTATGTCAAGATAATCCTCTAAATCATGATCATCTAATCCGTATGTATTACACAACGATCTAAAATAAGTAACATAGTAATTATTAATTATAAGAACCCTATATCCCTATGCGCTTTTACAAATATAGGAAAATAGGAAAAAAAGTATGCATTATTACCTATAATTATAAGGACAGAAATTTTTAATTTTAAACAAAGTTATAAAAATATTAATTTAAGAGGGCCAGACACTGTCAGTCTACCAATACCACTCTGAACTATGCATCGCGATGATTAAAAAATAGATTAATGGAATAATAAACTATAATAATTATTATAATTATTTAACTAGTGGGGTAAAATGACCAAAATTTATTTTATACAACACCTTCATAGAAACACTTGTTTTTATACTGGAAATTCAATAAAACCTGCAGTGACTCATACCTTTGGGGGTCTAGCTGAAAGTGACTGTAATAAAAATAGAATTAGGGAAAAATGGGAAGATAATTTTTATACTTTTCATACATCAAAAAGTTCTCTACACAATTTAGGAAAATAGAGTAGCATTGTCAATAATAAAAACTTATCTGGCCTACTATGGGGATGTTTCGACGCATGATTCCCCTGTCAACCAACTCTGCAGATTGCCTAGAGTCTTAACAATACAAAACAGAAACTAATCGAGACTTGATATACGAGACAAGAAGTTAATCGTCGAGAAATGGCCAAGACAAGATTAACTCATTTCTTGTCTTGAAAATAAACTCTCGATTGTTTCATTTCTGTACTCCAGTAAAATCCAACTTACTGTCTCTCAACAATTTCTGGATTGGACAGGAATAGTAATTTTTCAAATCTCTTCAAAAATTTTTCAATATTGGCTTCTCTATCTAAACCAGTTTCTTTGTAACATTCCTTTTTCTTTCTGTGATAATAATCACGAATATTTCTCCATCTGCTTTGACATTCTTTCGCTAAAAAAGTGATAAAATTATTAAAAATTATTTTATATATTAAATTTACAAACTCGTGAAAAAAGCTTACAATTATTTTACAAACTTTACAAATCCTAATAAAATTAAGTATCTTGGTTTTTGCTGTTTGACCAAAACTACGGACCAAAATTGTTTAACCATCTTCCACTTCGTATAAGAAATTTACCCCAAAAGGAATTTAAAATTAAATTAAAGAGATTTTTGTTGAGGAGTGCCTTTTATAGTATGGATAAATTTTTAGATCTGAATCTTGAAAGTGAGATTTTTTAAAATGTTTATCATTGAGTATTTTTATACTGTACTAATTACGTATTTTAACTATTTTAATTATTTTTCAAATATTTGACGTGTGTAAACTTTGTATCACAAATAAATTAAATTAAATTAAATTAAAGGGGTCTTTCTAACTTAAAATTTTAAAAATATTTTGTATTTAAACATTTTTTTTTATATAGATAGAAAAAAATATATCATTGTGAAATGTTGTAGGTATGTATTTATATTTAAAGAACACAATTTTTTTTTAGATTTGAAAGTGCTATTTTTTTGCCATAATTATTTTTTTTTAACATCAAAAAACGGTGGTCGCCATGATTCCGGACGTTTGGATCAACAGAAAAAAAACGGGATATTATTCAGTATTGAAATCGCTATAAGAACATTTTTTTGGGCAAAAAATAACAAAATGGCGGACGTTTTTCAAAAGTTTTTAAATAATATTCAAGAAAATCGTCTGCCATTTTGTTATTTTTTGGCTAAAAATTTTTCTCTTAGCGACTTCAATACAGAATAATATCCATTTTTTTTAGTCGATCCAAACGGCCGGAATCATGGCACTTTAAAATCTAAAAAAAAGAATGTATTCTTTAATATAAACAAACATAGCTACAAAATTTTAAAATGATATCTTCTTTCTTTCAATAAAAATTTTTTTATAAAAAACAAAATATTTTTAAAATTTGAAGGTAGAAAGATCCCTTAAACATTTATTGATATAGAATTAATCACGAAGTACACTTTGGTACAATGTAAAAGTTTACCAAATAACACTGACTGTATTGATAAGAGTTCTTTTACACCTACAAAAAATATGCTTGAATCGAGGCTTGAATTGAGAATAGTTATAAGTACTCATTATATATTATATTCGCATAATCACAGGCGCCATGTTTAGGGATATAAGAGACTGTGGACGGCGCCTAAACCAAATTAAAAGTTCACTACCGCTATTCGTATTGCATTGTTGAATAATTACACTGAGATTCAATTCAATTCAATTCAATTCAATTCAATTCAATTTATTCAGAAAAATACATAACGAATAATTTATTAAGTTTGTTTTGGTTCTCGAAAATCTCAGTCTTGAACTGATTTGGAACCGGCGCAGTTGCAACTGGGCAATGCTCAGTAGTAAAAAGTCGAAACCAAAACACACCTATTAACTACTTTTCCCCAGGCTCCAGTTTGGGGACTAACCTTAAATGCAAGTTCGGGATTAACGTTCTTTTTTATGTAAGTTCATATAGGGTTAGAAGTGGAGCAAAAAAATAATTTGTCAAAAACTCACATGATGATCATACGATCATGGGTTCATTTATGGTTAAAGCTTACCCTCTTTGTTCATTATCTCAGCTATTTCTTTCCAAATATTGTTTTTAAGAAGCAAGTCCTTATAACTTTTGCGATTAACTTCGTATAATTGTGGATTTTGCTTAACTAACTCTATCAATTGTTCGTCTTCTTGGACCGAAAACTTTTCCGCCATTTTATAATTATTTTTTGTTTTATATGAAAAATTATGTGTTCAACGTTCACGTAAACAAATCCGTTAAAATAAGTAGACTACACCAAGCGACACTGCTGCGTTCGACAGAGACTCACAACTGAGCGGTCTCGTACAATTTTAACGATTTAAACGCTGCGGAGAGCCGAGTCAGTCGACTGTCGAGCAGTGTCGTACAGAGGCCGATTAACCAAAGGGTAAAATAGGAAAATTGTCCGCTGGACCTACACTGTAAAAACTGCATGTAAAATAATGTAAAAATACATGAATTTACATAGTACGGAATAGTAAATTTAAGAATGTAAAAGAATATAAAATAATGTAAAAAAATGTAAAATAATGTAAAATAATGTAAAAGAATGTAAAAGAATGTAAAATAATGTAAAAGAATGTAAAATAATGTAAAAAAATATATTTACATTGATTTACATATTTTTACATGATTTTACAATGGCTATGTTATTTTAAGACGCGCGTGCGCTTTGGACAATAACCAAGAAGGCGCCGCATCATAAGACGGACCGTTTAATATTGTTTTTGTTAGAGATATAGCGACGCATGCTGCTAGGTTAAAGTGTTAAAAGTGTAAAAAAAGGCAAATATTATTTATGTACGATATTTAAATGCTTTATTTGTGGCCTAAAATTTACATTCATTATAAATTACTATCTTTATCAACTAATAGATCTTTAAAGAAAGATGTAAGCAGTTTATACTCCTATTAAGGGTGCAAATCGTTTGGTTTATTAAACCAAATGAACTTTACGCTACGATATTTCAAAAAAGCTTTGACACAGAGACTTGTAATTTGGAATAAACATTTTCTAAGTAGTAGTTTTTCAAATTTTAAGTCTCTATGTCAAAAAGTCCAAACCATTAATTTTCAGAGTTCCGGTCTATGCAAAATATTACCATTATGGACTATGTAATTTTTACTGTTCCGATCTATGCAAAATATTACCATTACGGACTATGTAATTTTTACTGTTCTATGGCAACATATTACCATTTACGGACTATGTAATTTAATGTAATTTATTTTTACCATGTAGAGCTCCGCTAGACTCTATCTTGGTTCAAAATCAAATCTTTTTCTTTTATATAAATATTTTAAATTGGTATAACCTATTATTGTAAAATTAATTTATCTTCATCCTTTAATAAAACACCAAATCTTACCCTTTTTGTTTAATATCTGAGCTATCTCCTTCCAAATGTTGGTTTTTAGAAGAAAGTCTTTATAACTGTTGCCATTAAGTTCGTATAACTGCGGATTTTGCTTAACTAATTCTATTAATCGGTCGTCCTCCTGAACCGAAAATTTTTCTGCCATTTTGTTTGTTATTTTAAGGTAAAATTCTGTGTTTTGCGTTGACGTATACAAATCCGCTAAAATCAAGTAGACTGCATGCAACGGGCGACAGAAAACCAGCAACGCTGCGTTCGACAGAGTCTCACAACTGGGCGGCCTCGAGCTATTTTTAACTATTTAAGCGCTGCGGTGGACCGATAGTCAGTCACCTCTAGCGCAGTGGCGGACAGAGGCGAATTGACCTAAGGGTGACATAGGTCCATGGGTATGGGCCCGCTGGGCCTGAGCTCCGCCAGTAAAAATATCTAAAAAGTTGGTTCAAACACTACACTGAAAAAAAATAAAAAGTTGATTTTTTTTTATCGTTGTGGATTATTTTAAATCCGGTATAAAATGAAAGCTATTCTTAAAAGGAATAGTTAAGACTAGTTTCGCTTTGGGCTATTTGTTTTTGTTATCCACCTATAAAATCGAACAGTGGGGTCTAGGCAAAAGTGACGAAAAAAAGTCCAAACAAAGGGAGGATGAGTGATTAAAACTAGGTGACGTCATTCTTGAACAGCCTCTTAGATCGATTTTGAGCGTCTTAAAGATAATTTTACCAAAAATTTAAAATATTTAACGCGTTTTCTGTTAAAAATATGAAATAAGTGTTTTGTTTACCTGTATACCAGCAAATGATACTTAACATAATTGCACCCACCCCAAATAAAGTTAATTTTAGGACTTTTTTTCATATTTTGTAATTTAGTGAAAGTTTTAAATGAATAAGTTTATGTTAGTCCCTATTTTATAATTTTTAAGCCCAAAAATGTTTATTACGTAGGTCTAAAGCATACTTTTGAAATCACAAAGTAAAAATAAAAAGTCCAAACGTATGTTTGCATATAATTTCTAACCGAGTTTTACCGCCTTTACCTACCTTTTTTTTTTGAGCGCTGCAGTTCTGTTAGGAAGCATTTGAGGGTGTATATCTTTATAACCTTCTTTTCTTACTTCTTTTATCCTGAAAGAATTTCATTAGTTGAACCTAAAATTATGTTTTATGTATATGGAATACAAAAAGTCAGTTAAAAAAATGAGCTCGATAGATTATTTAAATTTTTTAACCGACTTACAAAAAAGGAGGAGGTTATCAATTCGACGTGTGACTTTGTTTTTTTTTTATGTTTGTTCCTCATAACTTTGGAACGGATGAACGAAATTTGATGAAACATTTTGCAACTTAAAGAGGACCTTCATGAGGTGGTCTCATTTTAATTTGCACTCGGATAATGCCGGGTAAGCCGGATAATTAAGATAAATCTAATCGTTTTAAAGCAATTTCACTTAAAACCTGCTTAATTTGGTTTTAATACCAACCAAATTTTTAGAAAATGATGGGATAACACTCGGATAAGCCGGATAACTTGATAACTCAAATATTACAGCAGGCTAAACATCTTTTAAAAAAAAGTTTAAGATGATGACGTCACAACGCAGTAATAGTGCGTTGTGACGTCAGCAACTTGGCGAGATGGAAGGACAACTATAATTTAGATTAGATGACGTTACAAATCTACAAGTTCTGTGTCTCTAAAAACTAAAAAAATAAGTCGGTGCCAATTTCACAGCAAACAATTTTACAACAAAAATAATTGTTAGTATTTAATTTAGAGAGTGGTGAAATTTGCACCGGCTATTTTTTTATTTTTTACTTTTTAGAGAAAGAAGTCGGTTCATTTTTCAAGTTTTTATTTGGTAAAATAGTCTTTGAGACATTCCATATCGATTTAAAGAAAAAAGATGGTTAAAAAAATTCAAAAAGATTAGTATTGTAGCGAGAATAAAATATTTTGTATGGTTTTATTTTTCGTTCTCGGTAGTAATAGGTTATAATCCACTCATACAAGTTTTACGATTTCTGTAGTTCTATGTGTTAAATGATATACGTTTAATATTTCGTTTTAATATCTGTTTTCGTAGAAAGATTTATAATCACTGCATTTCCACGAAAATATTTAATGGACATTAAACAAAATTTATTATTTTAATTATATTTTAAAAAAGATATTCATATAGTTCTGTTCTCCTACTTTAAAAGTACTTTAAAAGTATTTTAAAAGTAAAAAATAAAAAAAAATACATTTTGTGTTTAATTTTACAGTGTGATTCAGAAATAGATTACCAATTTTACTTTAAGAAAGAGAATGAAAGTTTGTATAAATACAGTTAGTCATCGTAGTTCCATCTACCGACTATTTACACCACTATACTTCCATGCTCTATGTGGGGCTCGAACCCACACCCCCGGGATCCCTAATCAAACGCGCTAATCATTGGGCCACCGGGGTAGGCTAGATAATGCATAATAAGCATATTATGTCTTACCTAATAATTATTTAATTCTAATTAGTTAATTCTTAAGAAATACAGATTTTCCACATTCCCTACCCTATTCCACATTCACCGTTCTTACTCTAGTAATTTCGTTAATAATAAAAATAATTAGGTACTTAATTTTAGCATGAAACACGAATTAAGTTTGTCCGAAAATTATAATTATTTTTGAAGCTATAATTTATGTTCTCCAAGTAAAAATAAAAACTCTATAATGGTGATTTATCCCGTTAGATTAGACAGGGACAAAAGTTCTACCCAAAAAGGATAGAAGACATACATACACTCCCACTTCCACCCAACCAAACAAATTCTGTATTTGTTCTTTGTTGAACAAATACAATATTTACTTGGCCTGGCGAAAAGTGTAACTATATTATTTTTATTAAAGAAATTACTGGCGCCATCTAAATTTTAGTAGAATTATCTAATTCTACAGATTCACATTAGCTATGTTCGTTCGTGCCGCTCAGTGCTACACTTTCCGGCTAACCAAATAAATACTGTATTTGTTCTATGAAAAACAAATACAGTATTTATTTGGTTGGCTGGAAAGTGTAGCACAAATAAGATAGAGATAGGGTAGACGTCTTTTGTTTCATAATTCTAGTTGTAGAGAGCTCCATTGTATCGAATTATGGGCTAAACACGCAAAATAAGATTTTGTCAGCTCTTAAAATAGCCCGGAACAAACTTTTTTATTTTAATTTTTTAATTGTTCTTGGATATTGCCTTGTAAATTCCGAAAGATCGTATCTGAAAAATGGGAACTTGCCAGAGACTAGAAATTATTGTTTTTTATGGAATTAGTAGTGTGGTAATTCAATAGTTGACTAATTTATATGAATAAAAACTTATTCTTGTTTATATGTTATTAATAAAGTTCTAAATTAATACCTTATTAATTGTTTAAAAAAGGATAATTTGGTATACCTGTTAAGTTGTAATTTTTCAGATAAGATGTTTCGGAATTTACAAGGCGATATATCTTACATATACATGTACTGTTGGAAAATTGGTCAGTAAATTCCGCTAGGGGTAAAGCTTTAAAGCCTTTTTCCCTAGTTGGGAAAATTGGAGTACAGTTGGAAAAAATTGGAGTACAGTTGGGAAAATTGGAGTAGTACAGTTGGGTACCCCTGTCAGGGGTAAAGCTTTTTTTGGGAGTTAGGAAATATCTCAATTTTAAGTTGGGAAATAACTCAAGACTGTTGCTTCCTAGGACATATCGATACCCCCAAGCAACAAAGCCGTAACTCATATATTGTCATTTTTCACGACAGCTAAATTTCTAAAATATTTTTTTTGTTATTTAAGGCTGGGTAAATGATTGAAGTGGAAAATGAAGCCATGCGATACGTCATTTGAAAGCTTATAAAATTCTCTATTTAACTGTATAAGTATTTATTGTTTATTTATTCTTTGTTTCTGATAATATTCAAGTTTAAAATTTTTTAATTTAGTGTTTTTAGGTAAACTTTTGGTTAAAATGGCCTGTAGAGAAATCTGAGTAGTACCACCATGTGTGTCTTTTTTCAAGGCGTTTACCTATGAGTATAACTCAAAATGGGTCTACGTTACGTTACGTCCTTGTTGCTTGGGAGTGTCGATATAACGTGGACTAAATTTACAACATTTTTTGTTCTACGTATTTTTTTTACGAATTAGGGATTCTCCTTTAATAGAAACTAATTTTTCCTAAAAAATCAATCAGACAATTCATTCTTTAGTTAACGTAGTAATAAAAACGTTGCATCGGACGTACAGACGGACGGAAAGAGAGACATTTTCAGATTTACGTATTTTTAAATTCAAATGCGTATCCAAGATTTTTTTGTCTCATGCGTTTTCAGGCGATTTTGGAAAATTTCTATTATTACGCATGTGCGTTGTGAAACGATTCGCTCACCGCAGTAATGAGAAGAATCTACACACGCACATGCACTGGTTTGCTTATTTTTGTTTTGACGGATGTCAAAAGTGGCTTCCGTTTAGGCAGTTGTAGTTTTATGAAATAGTTGAATATGAGTGCGCATCAGGTCCACAAAAATGAACTATATTTTTGCACTGATTTTTGGTTCTATTACTAAAACTTACTGTCTTGAATATAATTAGGTGCGGAAAATATAGAATAGAATAGCAAAAGATTGTTAAAATACTCACGAATTTCTGTTTGATTTTTTTAATGGGGGCGTTGGTTTACGTTAACAATGGTTTGGTTTGATAGTTTGCTGGTTTGGTTTTTTTTTTGAATGGGAGGCGTTGGTTTACGTTAACAATGGTTTGGTTTGGTAGTTTGCTGGTTTAATGTTTTTTTTTTTAATGGGATGCGTTGGTTTACGTTAATAATGGTTTGGTTTGGTAGTTTGCTGGTTTGGTGTTTTTTTTATGGGAGGCATTTTTCAGGTACGATATTTCAGAATTTAGAAGGCGATATATTTTAAGAATCAAATGTTTATTAATGAATATTCCGCAATTTTTTTTACGAAAATACTATTAAAAGCGAGTACTTTTAGCCAATTAAAAAAAACTGTTAGCTCGCAAAGAAAAATGTAGATATTTTTGTAAAATTCTGCAAAAGAATGTTACATAAGAAAATCAGTGTTCATTCTCATTACTGCGGTGAGTGAATCGTGTTGTGAAGTGTAAAATATCAAAATAGTTTTATGTGTATTTTTTTGAAGGCCTAAACCTATAGATAACTGGAGTGCTTAAATGCCAAGTTTTTTTTAATTATTTATTTTTTCTCTGGTTCTATTTTTTCCCTTTTTATGCAATTCAATAGATATATAGTTTTTTATTTGAGGGGGTTATTGATGAATAGCATGGCATACTATGCCACAGTTATTTAGACAAAGGTAGAGAAGGTCAAAAATGGTCAAAAATAGCGTGATGGCCTCTTACAGTCAGAATGAAAATCAGTTTATATCTACAATTATTATTTTAAACCGTAAGCCATCTAGATTGATTTAAGACATCCGCATTAAGATATACCTACATAATAATATCCATTTAACTTCGGTGTACCTTTTGACAGGATGCCATTAGGTTGTCAAACGTAGAAGAACCGTTCCACCACTTTGTAATGACAATGGTATGGCACACATGTAACGTTTTTACATAAAACTAATTATAACGAACAAACTAATTGCTATTTCAAAGTTATTATACCCGTCGCAGCTGTACTACTAGAAGAGTATTAAAAGACAAATTTTATTCATATTTCCATAATTCTACACCGAGAAAAAATCTCAAGAGTACTAAACGTCCACTTTTATTCATATTTCCATAATTGTACACCGAGAAAAAAATCTCAAGAGTATTCAACGTCCACTTTTGTTCATATTTCCATAACTCTATACCGAGAATAAAGTCTCAAGAGTATTAAACGTCCACTTTTATTCATATTTCCATAATTCTACACCGAGAAAAAATCTCAAGAGTACTAAACGTCCACTTTTATTCATATTTCCATAATTGTACACCGAGAAAAAAATCTCAAGAGTATTCAACGTCCACTTTTGTTCATATTTCCATAACTCTATACCGAGAATAAAGTCTCAAGAGTATTAAACGTCCACTTTTATTCATATTTCCATAATTCTACACCGAGAAAAAATCTCAAGAGTACTAAACGTCCACTTTTATTCATATTTCCATAATTGTACACCGAGAAAAAAATCTCAAGAGTATTCAACGTCCACTTTTGTTCATATTTCCATAACTCTATACCGAGAATAAAGTCTCAAGAGTATTAAACGTCCACTTTTATTCATATTTCCATAATTCTACACCGAGAAAAAATCTCAAGAGTACTAAACGTCCACTTTTATTCATATTTCCATAATTGTACACCGAGAAAAAAATCTCAAGAGTATTCAACGTCCACTTTTGTTCATATTTCCATAACTCTATACCGAGAATAAAGTCTCAAGAGTATTAAACTTCCACTTTTATTCATATTTCCATAATTCTACACCGAGAAAAAATCTCAAGAGTACTAAACGTCCACTTTTATTCATATTTCCATAATTGTACACCGAGAAAAAAATCTCAAGAGTATTCAACGTTCACTTTTGTTCATATTTCCATAACTCTATACCGAGAATAAAGTCTCAAGAGTATTAAACGTCCACTTTTATTCATATTTCCATAATTCTACACCGAGAAAAAATCTCAAGAGTACTAAACGTCCACTTTTATTCATATTTCCATAATTGTACACCGAGAAAAAAATCTCAAGAGTATTCAACGTCCACTTTTGTTCATATTTCCATAACTCTATACCGAGAATAAAGTCTCAAGAGTATTAAACGTCCACTTTTATTCATATTTCCATAATTCTACACCGAGAAAAAATCTCAAGAGTACTAAACGTCCACTTTTATTCATATTTCCATAATTGTACACCGAGAAAAAAATCTCAAGAGTATTCAACGTCCACTTTTGTTCATATTTCCATAACTCTATACCGAGAATAAAGTCTCAAGAGTATTAAACGTCCACTTTTATTCATATTTCCATAATTCTACACCGAGAAAAAATCTCAAGAGTACTAAACGTCCACTTTTATTCATATTTCCATAATTGTACACCGAGAAAAAAATCTCAAGAGTATTCAACGTCCACTTTTGTTCATATTTCCATAACTCTATACCGAGAATAAAGTCTCAAGAGTATTAAACGTCCACTTTTATTCATATTTCCATAATTCTACACCGAGAAAAAATCTCAAGAGTACTAAACGTCCACTTTTATTCATATTTCCATAATTGTACACCGAGAATAAAGTCTCAAGAGTATTAAACGTCCACTTTTATTCATATTTCCATAATTCTACACCGAGAAAAAATCTCAAGAGTACTAAACGTCCACTTTTATTCATATTTCCATAATTGTACACCGAGAATAAAGTCTCAAGAGTATTAAACGTCCACTTTTATTCATATTTCCATAATTCTACACCGAGAAAAAATCTCAAGAGTACTAAACGTCCACTTTTATTCATATTTCCATAATTGTACACCGAGAATAAAGTCTCAAGAGTATTAAACGTCCACTTTTATTCATATTTCCATAATTCTACACCGAGAAAAAATCTCAAGAGTACTAAACGTCCACTTTTATTCATATTTCCATAATTGTACACCGAGAAAAAAATCTCAAGAGTATTCAACGTCCACTTTTGTTCATATTTCCATAACTCTATACCGAGAATAAAGTCTCAAGAGTATTAAACGTCCACTTTTATTCATATTTCCATAATTCTACACCGAGAAAAAATCTCAAGAGTACTAAACGTCCACTTTTATTCATATTTCCATAATTGTACACCGAGAATAAAGTCTCAAGAGTATTAAACGTCCACTTTTATTCATATTTCCATAATTCTATACCGAGAAAAAAAATCTGAAGAGTATTAAAAGTTCACTTTTATTTATATTTCCATAATTCTACACCGATAAAAAACCTCAAGTGTATTAAACGTCCACTTTTAATCATATTTCCATAATTCTACACCGAGAAAAAATCTCAAGAGTACTAAACGTCCACTTTTATTCATATTTCCATAATTGTACACCGAGAAAAAAATCTCAAGAGTATTCAACGTCCACTTTTGTTCATATTTCCATAACTCTATACCGAGAATAAAGTCTCAAGAGTATTAAACGTCCACTTTTATTCATATTTCCATAATTCTACACCGAGAAAAAATCTCAAGAGTACTAAACGTCCACTTTTATTCATATTTCCATAATTGTACACCGAGAAAAAAATCTCAAGAGTATTCAACGTCCACTTTTGTTCATATTTCCATAACTCTATACCGAGAATAAAGTCTCAAGAGTATTAAACGTCCACTTTTATTCATATTTCCATAATTCTACACCGAGAAAAAATCTCAAGAGTACTAAACGTCCACTTTTATTCATATTTCCATAATTGTACACCGAGAATAAAGTCTCAAGAGTATTAAACGTCCACTTTTATTCATATTTCCATAATTCTATACCGAGAAAAAAAATCTGAAGAGTATTAAAAGTTCACTTTTATTTATATTTCCATAATTCTACACCGAGAAAAAATCTCAAGAGTACTAAACGTCCACTTTTATTCATATTTCCATAATTGTACACCGAGAAAAAAATCTCAAGAGTATTCAACGTCCACTTTTGTTCATATTTCTATAACTCTATACCGAGAATAAAGTCTCAAGAGTATTAAACGTCCACTTTTATTCATATTTCCATAATTCTACACCGAGAAAAAATCTCAAGAGTACTAAACGTCCACTTTTATTCATATTTCCATAATTGTACACCGAGAATAAAGTCTCAAGAGTATTAAACGTCCACTTTTATTCATATTTCCATAATTCTATACCGAGAAAAAAAATCTGAAGAGTATTAAAAGTTCACTTTTATTTATATTTCCATAATTCTACACCGATAAAAAACCTCAAGTGTATTAAACGTCCACTTTTAATCATATTTCCATAATTCTACACCGAGAAAAAATCTCAAGAGTACTAAACGTCCACTTTTATTCATACTTCCATAATTGTACACCGAGAAAAAAATCTCAAGAGTATTCAACGTCCACTTTTGTTCATATTTCCATAACTCTATACCGAGAATAAAGTCTCAAGAGTATTAAACGTCCACTTTTATTCATATTTCCATAATTCTACACCGAGAAAAAATCTCAAGAGTACTAAACGTCCACTTTTATTCATATTTCCATAATTGTACACCGAGAATAAAGTCTCAAGAGTATTAAACGTCCACTTTTATTCATATTTCCATAATTCTATACCGAGAAAAAAAATCTGAAGAGTATTAAAAGTTCACTTTTATTTATATTTCCATAATTCTACACCGATAAAAAACCTCAAGTGTATTAAACGTCCACTTTTAATCATATTTCCATAATTCTACACCGAGAAAAAATCTCAAGAGTACTAAACGTCCACTTTTATTCATACTTCCATAATTGTACACCGAGAAAAAAATCTCAAGAGTATTCAACGTCCACTTTTGTTCATATTTCCATAACTCTATACCGAGAATAAAGTCTCAAGAGTATTAAACGTCCACTTTTATTCATATTTCCATAATTCTACACCGAGAAAAAATCTCAAGAGTACTAAACGTCCACTTTTATTCATATTTCCATAATTGTACACCGAGAAAAAAATCTCAAGAGTATTCAACGTCCACTTTTGTTCATATTTCCATAACTCTATACCGAGAATAAAGTCTCAAGAGTATTAAACGTCCACTTTTATTCATATTTCCATAATTCTACACCGAGAAAAAATCTCAAGAGTACTAAACGTCCACTTTTATTCATATTTCCATAATTGTACACCGAGAAAAAAATCTCAAGAGTATTCAACGTCCACTTTTGTTCATATTTCCATAACTCTATACCGAGAATAAAGTCTCAAGAGTATTAAACGTCCACTTTTATTCATATTTCCATAATTCTACACCGAGAAAAAATCTCAAGAGTACTAAACGTCCACTTTTATTCATATTTCCATAATTGTACACCGAGAAAAAAATCTCAAGAGTATTCAACGTCCACTTTTGTTCATATTTCCATAACTCTATACCGAGAATAAAGTCTCAAGAGTATTAAACTTCCACTTTTATTCATATTTCCATAATTCTACACCGAGAAAAAATCTCAAGAGTACTAAACGTCCACTTTTATTCATATTTCCATAATTGTACACCGAGAAAAAAATCTCAAGAGTATTCAACGTTCACTTTTGTTCATATTTCCATAACTCTATACCGAGAATAAAGTCTCAAGAGTATTAAACGTCCACTTTTATTCATATTTCCATAATTCTACACCGAGAAAAAATCTCAAGAGTACTAAACGTCCACTTTTATTCATATTTCCATAATTGTACACCGAGAATAAAGTCTCAAGAGTATTAAACGTCCACTTTTAATCATATTTCCATAATTCTACACCGAGAAAAAATCTCAAGAGTACTAAACGTCCACTTTTATTCATACTTCCATAATTGTACACCGAGAAAAAAATCTCAAGAGTATTCAACGTCCACTTTTGTTCATATTTCCATAACTCTATACCGAGAATAAAGTCTCAAGAGTATTAAACGTCCACTTTTATTCATATTTCCATAATTCTACACCGAGAAAAAATCTCAAGAGTACTAAACGTCCACTTTTATTCATATTTCCATAATTGTACACCGAGAATAAAGTCTCAAGAGTATTAAACGTCCACTTTTATTCATATTTCCATAATTCTATACCGAGAAAAAAAATCTGAAGAGTATTAAAAGTTCACTTTTATTTATATTTCCATAATTCTACACCGAGAAAAAATCTCAAGAGTACTAAACGTCCACTTTTATTCATATTTCCATAATTGTACACCGAGAAAAAAATCTCAAGAGTATTCAACGTCCACTTTTGTTCATATTTCTATAACTCTATACCGAGAATAAAGTCTCAAGAGTATTAAACGTCCACTTTTATTCATATTTCCATAATTCTACACCGAGAAAAAATCTCAAGAGTACTAAACGTCCACTTTTATTCATATTTCCATAATTCTACACCGAGAAAAAATCTCAAGAGTACTAAACGTCCACTTTTATTCATATTTCCATAATTGTACACCGAGAATAAAGTCTCAAGAGTATTAAACGTCCACTTTTATTCATATTTCCATAATTCTACACCGAGAAAAAATCTCAAGAGTACTAAACGTCCACTTTTATTCATATTTCCATAATTGTACACCGAGAATAAAGTCTCAAGAGTATTAAACGTCCACTTTTATTCATATTTCCATAATTCTACACCGAGAAAAAATCTCAAGAGTACTAAACGTCCACTTTTATTCATATTTCCATAATTGTACACCGAGAATAAAGTCTCAAGAGTATTAAACGTCCACTTTTATTCATATTTCCATAATTCTACACCGAGAAAAAATCTCAAGAGTACTAAACGTCCACTTTTATTCATATTTCCATAATTGTACACCGAGAATAAAGTCTCAAGAGTATTAAACGTCCACTTTTATTCATATTTCCATAATTCTATACCGAGAAAAAAAATCTGAAGAGTATTAAAAGTTCACTTTTATTTATATTTCCATAATTCTACACCGATAAAAAACCTCAAGTGTATTAAACGTCCACTTTTAATCATATTTCCATAATTCTACACCGAGAAAAAATCTCAAGAGTACTAAACGTCCACTTTTATTCATATTTCCATAATTGTACACCGAGAAAAAAATCTCAAGAGTATTCAACGTCCACTTTTGTTCATATTTCCATAACTCTATACCGAGAATAAAGTCTCAAGAGTATTAAACGTCCACTTTTATTCATATTTCCATAATTCTACACCGAGAAAAAATCTCAAGAGTACTAAACGTCCACTTTTATTCATATTTCCATAATTGTACACCGAGAAAAAAATCTCAAGAGTATTCAACGTCCACTTTTGTTCATATTTCCATAACTCTATACCGAGAATAAAGTCTCAAGAGTATTAAACGTCCACTTTTATTCATATTTCCATAATTCTACACCGAGAAAAAATCTCAAGAGTACTAAACGTCCACTTTTATTCATATTTCCATAATTGTACACCGAGAATAAAGTCTCAAGAGTATTAAACGTCCACTTTTATTCATATTTCCATAATTCTATACCGAGAAAAAAAATCTGAAGAGTATTAAAAGTTCACTTTTATTTATATTTCCATAATTCTACACCGAGAAAAAATCTCAAGAGTACTAAACGTCCACTTTTATTCATATTTCCATAATTGTACACCGAGAAAAAAATCTCAAGAGTATTCAACGTCCACTTTTGTTCATATTTCTATAACTCTATACCGAGAATAAAGTCTCAAGAGTATTAAACGTCCACTTTTATTCATATTTCCATAATTCTACACCGAGAAAAAATCTCAAGAGTACTAAACGTCCACTTTTATTCATATTTCCATAATTGTACACCGAGAATAAAGTCTCAAGAGTATTAAACGTCCACTTTTATTCATATTTCCATAATTCTATACCGAGAAAAAAAATCTGAAGAGTATTAAAAGTTCACTTTTATTTATATTTCCATAATTCTACACCGATAAAAAACCTCAAGTGTATTAAACGTCCACTTTTAATCATATTTCCATAATTCTACACCGAGAAAAAATCTCAAGAGTACTAAACGTCCACTTTTATTCATATTTCCATAATTGTACACCGAGAAAAAAATCTCAAGAGTATTCAACGTCCACTTTTGTTCATATTTCCATAACTCTATACCGAGAATAAAGTCTCAAGAGTATTAAACGTCCACTTTTATTCATATTTCCATAATTCTACACCGAGAAAAAATCTCAAGAGTACTAAACGTCCACTTTTATTCATATTTCCATAATTGTACACCGAGAAAAAAATCTCAAGAGTATTCAACGTCCACTTTTGTTCATATTTCCATAACTCTATACCGAGAATAAAGTCTCAAGAGTATTAAACGTCCACTTTTATTCATATTTCCATAATTCTACACCGAGAAAAAATCTCAAGAGTACTAAACGTCCACTTTTATTCATATTTCCATAATTGTACACCGAGAATAAAGTCTCAAGAGTATTAAACGTCCACTTTTATTCATATTTCCATAATTCTATACCGAGAAAAAAAATCTGAAGAGTATTAAAAGTTCACTTTTGTTTATATTTCCATAATTCTACACCGATAAAAAACCTCAAGTGTATTAAACGTCCACTTTTAATCATATTTCCATAATTCTACACCGAGAAAAAATCTCAAGAGTACTAAACGTCCACTTTTATTCATATTTCCATAATTGTACACCGAGAAAAAAATCTCAAGAGTATTCAACGTCCACTTTTGTTCATATTTCTATAACTCTATACCGAGAATAAAGTCTCAAGAGTATTAAACGTCCACTTTTATTCATATTTCCATAATTCTACACCGAGAAAAAATCTCAAGAGTACTAAACGTCCACTTTTATTCATATTTCCATAATTGTACACCGAGAAAAAAATCTCAAGAGTATTCAACGTCCACTTTTATTCATATTTCCATAACTCTATACCGAGAATAAAGTCTCAAGAGTATTAAACGTCCACTTTTATTCATATTTCCATAATTCTATACCGAGAAAAAAAATCTGAAGAGTATTAAAAGTTCACTTTTATTTATATTTCCATAATTCTACACCGATAAAAAACCTCAAGTGTATTAAACGTCCACTTTTATTCATATTTACATAATTCTACACCGAGAATAAAAATCTGAAGAGTATTAAAAGTTCAATTTTATTTATATTTCCATAATTCTACACTGGGAAAAAACCTCAAGTTTATTAAACGTCCACTTTTATTCATATTTACATAATTCTACACCGAGAAAAAAAATCTGAAGAGTATTAAAAGTTCACTTTTATTTATATTCCCATAATTCTACACCTAGAAAAAAACCTCAAGTGTATTAAACGTCCACTTTTATTCATATTTACATAATTCTACACCGAGAAAAAAAATCTGAAGAGTATTAAAAGTTCACTTTTATTTATATTTCCATAATTCTACACCGAGAAAAAAACCTCAAGTGCATTAAACGTCCACTTTTATTCATATTTACATAATTCTAGACCTAGAAAAAAAATCTGAAGAGTATTAAACTTTCACTTTTATTCATATTTCCATAATTCTACACCGAGAAAAAATCTCAAGAGTATTAAACGTCCACTTTTATTTATATTTCCATAATTCTACACCGAGAAAAAATCTCAAGAGTACTAAACGTCCACTTTTATTCATATTTCCATAATTGTACACCGAGAAAAAAATCTCAAGAGTATTAAACGTCCACTTTTATTTATATTTCCATAATTCTACACCGAGAAAAAATCTCAAGAGTACTAAACGTCCACTTTTATTCATATTTCTATAATTCTACACCGAGAAAAAATTCTCAAGAGTATTAAACGTTCACTTTTATTCATATTTCCATAATTCTACACCGAGAAAAAATCTCAAGAGTACTAAACGTCCACTTTTATTCATATTTCCATAATTGTACACCGAGAAAAAAATCTCAAGAGTATTCAACGTCCACTTTTATTTATATTTCCATAACTCTATACCGAGAATAAAGTCTCAAGAGTATTAAACGTCCACTTTTATTCATATTTCCATAATTCTATACCGAGAAAAAAATCTGAAGAGTATTAAAAGTTCACTTTTATTTATATTTCCATAATTCTACACCGAGAAAAAACCTCAAGTGTATTAAACGTCCACTTTTATTCATATTTACATAATTCTACACCGAGAATAAAAATCTGAAGAGTATTAAAAGTTCACTATTATTTATATTTCCATAATTCTACACCGAGAAAAAAACTCAAGTTTATTAAACGTCCACTTTTATTCATATTTACATAATTCTACACCGAGAAAAAAAATCTAAAGAGTATTAAAAATTCACTTTTACGAGAAAAAAACCTCAAGTGTATTAAACGTCCACTTTTATTCATATTTACATAATTCTACACCGAGAAAAAAAAACTGAAGAGTATTAAAAGTTCACTTTTATTTATATTTCCATAATTCTACACCGAGAAAAAAACCTCAAGTGCATTAAACGTCCACTATTATTCATATTTACAATATTCTACACCGAGAAAAAAAATCTGAAGAGTATTAAAAGTTCACTTTTATTTATATTTCCATAATTCTACACCGAGAAAAAACCTCAAGTGTATTAAACGTCCACTTTTATTCATATTTACATAATTCTACACCGAGAAAAAAAATCTGAAGAGTATTAAAAGTTCACTTTTATTTATATTTCCATAATTCTACACCGAGAAAAAAACCTCAAGTGCATTAAACGTCCACTTTTATTCATATTTACAATATTCTACACCGAGAAAAAAAATCTGAAGAGTATTAAAAGTTTACTTTTATTTATATTTCCATAATTCTACACCGATAAAAAACCTCAAGTGTATTAAACGTCCACTTTTATTCATATTTACATAATTCTACACCGAGAAAAAAAATCTGAAGAGTATTAAAAGTTCACTTTTATTTATATTTCCATAATTCTACACCGAGAAAAAACCACAAGTTTATTAAACGTCCACTTTTATTCATATTTACATAATTCTACATCGAGAAAAAAATCTGAAGAGTATTAAAAGTTCACTTTTATTTATATTTCCATAATTCTATACCGAGAAAAAACCACAAGTTTATTAAACGTCCACTTTTATGGATATTTACATAATTCTACATCGAGAAAAAAAAATCTGAAGAGTATTAAAAGTTCACTTTTATTTATATTTCCATAATTCTACACCGAGAAAAAACCTCAAGTGTATTAAACGTCCACTTTTATTCATATTTACATAATTCTACACCGAGAATAAAAATCTGAAGAGTATTAAAAGTTCACTATTATTTATATTTCCATAATTCTACACCGAGAAAAAAACTCAAGTTTATTAAACGTCCACTTTTATTCATATTTACATAATTCTACACCGAGAAAAAAAATCTAAAGAGTATTAAAAATTCACTTTTACGAGAAAAAAACCTCAAGTGTATTAAACGTCCACTTTTATTCATATTTACATAATTCTACACCGAGAAAAAAAAACTGAAGAGTATTAAAAGTTCACTTTTATTTATATTTCCATAATTCTACACCGAGAAAAAAACCTCAAGTGCATTAAACGTCCACTATTATTCATATTTACAATATTCTACACCGAGAAAAAAAATCTGAAGAGTATTAAAAGTTCACTTTTATTTATATTTCCATAATTCTACACCGAGAAAAAACCTCAAGTGTATTAAACGTCCACTTTTATTCATATTTACATAATTCTACACCGAGAAAAAAAATCTGAAGAGTATTAAAAGTTCACTTTTATTTATATTTCCATAATTCTACACCGAGAAAAAAACCTCAAGTGCATTAAACGTCCACTTTTATTCATATTTACAATATTCTACACCGAGAAAAAAAATCTGAAGAGTATTAAAAGTTCACTTTTATTTATATTTCCATAATTTTACACCGAGAAAAAAAATCTCAAGAGTATTAAACGTCCACTTTTATTCATGTTTACATAATTCTACACCGAGAAAAAAAATCTGAAGAGTATTAAACGTTCACTTTTATTCATATTTCCATAATTCTACACCAAGAAAAAATCTTAAGAGTATTAAACGTCCACTTTTATTCATATTTTCATAATTCTACACCGAGAAAAAAAATTGTGGCAAATATAACTGAATCATCATAATTAAAAAGTATAGAAAAATATTTTAAAATATTACAGTTTAATATCCAGCAATAACCTTAGTTTTCTAAGTATGGGATGCCGGGGCGGAACTAGATGGTTAACGTGTATGGCAAGATATTAGGATGAATTTAAGAAATTCTTCAAAAAATTATTATATTATCTTTTATTAATATTCATATCTTTGGAACATTATGATTGCACTCAAGAGTACTAAACGTCCACTTTTATTCATATTTCCATAATTGTACACCGAGAAAAAAATCTCAAGAGTATTCAACGTCCACTTTTATTTATATTTCCATAATTCTATACCGAGAAAAAAAATCTGAAGACTATTAAAAGTTTACTTTTATTTATATTTCCATAATTCTACACCGATAAAAAACCTCAAGTGTATTAAACGTCCACTTTTATTCATATTTACATAATTCTACACCGAGAAAAAAAATCTGAAGAGTATTAAAAGTTCACTTTTATTTATATTTCCATAATTCTACACCGAGAAAAAACCACAAGTTTATTAAACGTCCACTTTTATTCATATTTACATAATTCTACATCGAGAAAAAAATCTGAAGAGTATTAAAAGTTCACTTTTATTTATATTTCCATAATTCTATACCGAGAAAAAACCACAAGTTTATTAAACGTCCACTTTTATGGATATTTACATAATTCTACATCGAGAAAAAAAAATCTGAAGAGTATTAAAAGTTCACTTTTATTTATATTTCCATAATTCTACACCGAGAAAAAAACCTCAAGTGTATTAAACGTCCACTTTTATTCATATGTCCATAATTCTACACCGAGAAAAAATCTCAAGAGTATTAAACGTCCACTTTTATTCATATTTACATAATTCTACACCGAGAAAAAAATCTGAAGAGTATTAAACGTTCACTTTTATTCATATTTCCATAATTCTACACCAAGAAAAAATCTTAAGAGTATTAAACGTCCACTTTTATTCATATTTTCATAATTCTACACCGAGAAAAAAAATTGTGGCAAATATAACTGAATCATCATAATTAAAAAGTATAGAAAAATATTTTAAAATAGTACAGTTTAATATCCAGCAATAACCTTAGTTTTCTAAGTATGGGATGCCGGGGCGGAACTAGATGGTTAACGTGTATGGCAAGATATTAGGATGAATTTAAGAAATTCTTCAAAAAATTATTATATTATCTTTTATTAATATTCATATCTTTGGAACATTATGATTGCACAAATTTTACCAAAAATTATAAAATTATGTAGATATGGGACTTATGTAAAAAACTTTTTTACATAAAAATCCGACAAAAAAATAAATATGTAAATTTTACACACTGTACCGTAATTAATACGTTCACTGCCAACGGCTAGTTTTGACAGCGGAGCAATGGGTATGGGCAAGGGAAAAATAGAAAGAATTGATTAATGTTGTTAGGGGCGCCAGTTACTTTAGCTTTTACTCCTTTAGGTAAGTAACAACCTAGTGTAAATACTTAAGCTTTTCAGTTTGAGAAAATATAACCCCTAAATAAAATAAGATAATTCATTTTAGAAATTTATTATAAATAAACTTAATGAAAGCACATCAAGTAATGTATTAATATATATAAAAAATATGTGTAATTATATTAAGATATAATTAAAGAAATCTTAATAAAAATTACTAAATTCAGAAATCATTCGACTTAAATGTATAAAGAAAACATGAAGTTCATCAAGCACCAAGAAATGTATGTAAACAGCAATCATTTCTTGCAGTGTATAAAAGTCATGCTTAAATTAGAAATCATTTAATCAAAAGTATGATATTTAATAATTAATAAATGAGATTAAATGTTTTAAAAAAATAAGTACCTAAAAATGAACAAAAGCCAGAAGGGCATATAGTATTAAACAATACTATATCAGATCTGATAAAGTTTACAGTTATAAGAATATTGAAATAAAAGAATTTAAAATATGAAACATTGCTTTCAAAAGTTTTCAGAAAGAGTACTTAGCTGGTTTCTGCAAAATCCATGAGGTATGAATTCCATCGTCTCCATCTGTGCAAGTCTCCCCTATGCTGATGTATTCATTTCTCAAATGAAAGAAAAAAAATAGGCTGTCCCATCTACTTTGGAAAAATCATCTTCCAGGATAAAATGTACGATTGAAAATGTTGTCCGGGATAAAATATACTTTTGAAAATTATGTCCAATATAAAATTGTCTGCTAGACGGTTACATAGAATTTATCTATGCCGAAAATTACAGAACCATGTTCCAACAGAACATCACTCCATGCGGAGAACTTGTATATCAAATATACCAAAATAAACTTCAACTTAAATTAATATAATTCCATATTAATGGTATAGAAATGGTAATTAATGGTCTAATAATGTAGTAATAATGGTAATTAATTAATTAATTAATTAATTAATTAATGGTCTAGTAATGTAGTAATAATGGTGCTAAAACAATAATTATATCTCAGAAATATTCTAAGAAACAGAAAAACTTAACTTACGTGTCATACTAAGTCTTCGATGTCCATCGAAACGTTATAAATGCGTAATTGTAGAAAATAACAGTTACAATATCTTCCGCATTGTTTAAATATTCATTTTTACTAACTTTAAATAAAAATACATGAAGGATTACTTCGATGATTACAGAAAATAAACACTCGTCAAAATGACACCACCATTGTACAGAGTTGCTTCAAGAAGAGCGAAAATCGACCTTATTCACTAGTATGAACCCTTCAGGTAAATAAAATCCTATTTCTGAACTATTAGCGACATCTATGCAAGTCATTATCAACTACAGTTTTACCGTATAGGATTCCTAATAAAGGTAATGGCAACGACACCAAAAATAATAACCAAAAAGAATATTTCCTAATAAATCCGTATTAGTGATATCTAACCTCAAAATATTACTCTAAGAAACAAATATAAACAATACTTATTGTTTATCAGCAAAACTAATAAAAATACGAACAGAATACTAAGTGTCCTGTGAACTAAGTATAAACAAAATACTGAATCTAAGTGAGCAGTTCCAGCAAACTATTTTCAACAAATTCTAGATTATCCCGAAGGAATAAGCATACGAAACTTTCCAGGAGAGACAAGCTACAGGTGAAAGCCAGTGAAATCCAACCCTCAATAGACTCTGAAACATATAAAAACCAGGTAAGTCCATAGACAAATGTATTATAGAGAAATAAGTCATATGATTCTTTATTATTAAAAATCATATTCTAATTATGTTTTCTTTATGTTATTTTCAGGTAGAACTATGGAATAGAGACTTATATGGTTAGAATTCAGTTCCTGCTACAAAATAGTCCCAGATACAAAATAGTTCTGTACGTACGTAACTATTTATATACAAAATAAACATAAATTATAACGTAAGTAAACGAATAGTTTAATTAACCCTTGCTATATTACAAAGTGACGATTTATATCGTTACAACACTAACTGGGTTTCACATACAGTGCAGTCCAAAAGTCACCCCCCCCCCTTTTAACTTTTGAACGAGTTGAGATATCGACTTCAAATTTAGAACTCTTAAATAAGACAACTTAAACTATCTTTTAGCATATATTTGATATTTTCAGCTCTTAAAATGTGCGCAGGGGGACATGGGGGGACATTTTTTTAATGGAAAGGGGGGTCGTGTTATACATAATTTTAAAGCTTATAAAATTCTCTATTTAAACAAACATTTTTAATTTTTTTAAAAATGTTTTTTAAGGTTTTGATTTTTCAAATTTTTGTGCTAAAACATTCGATTTATTAAGTTTTTTTTTTATAAATTTTTATTTATGTCAACTAAAATTAGTTTAAAAGTATCATTAATTTTTTTTTATGACGAAATTAGGCATTTTTAAAAAATTATTTGTTTTTTTTTAGAGGAATTTTGACATTAATACCCATTTTCAACCCTATTTTAAATCCAATTTTTTTTTTATTTAAAAACATAGAGTTAAATGGAGAATTTTATAAGCTTTAAAATGATGTATTACACGACCCCCCTTTCCATTTAAAAAAATGTGCCCCCATGCCCCCCTGCCCACATTTTAAGAGCTGAAAGTATTAAATATATGCTGAAAAGTAGTTTAAGTTGTCTTATTTAAAAGTTCCAAATTTGAAGTCGATATCTCGACTAGTTCAAAAGTTAAGAGGGGGAGGTTGACTTTTGGAACGCTCTGTATAGTGTTATAAAGCTGGCAAATATATCCCATTAGTAACTAATAGGTATTGATATCACTTGATGTCAAGTTTGGAATATAAAATACTAAAATGTCCCTGTTCTGTGCATTTTAGATGTTTTTTTTTGGCTATAGGATAGCCAAAGGGTTAAAAAATGGATTTACAAAAAAAAATGTATACCATACCCGGTGCAGAATGGGGTGTTATTTAAATGTCGAGATTTGACATTTGTTTCTTTAATTTTACGATGATAGCCAACTTTCATTTTGTAGTGATGCCTATATTATAGATTCTATAATATTTTTTTTATTTTTTTTTCTCGATTTTAGGATGGTAGATTCCATTTGGATGTTATAACATCCATGTTCTCTGAGAAACAGTTCTTTTGTAGTGGGGGGCAGGGGGGCTAAGCCCCCCTGCTATTTTTTAAGTCACCTACCTTTGGGTTCCAATTTTTTTTTCTTTTCATGGCGTGAAGTTTGGTAGGGACAAAGCTTTTTTCTTAAAGGTAATTTTTGGGGCTGCAATTTTTTTTATGTAGGGGCGCCAAGTTTTGGTTGAAACCGTCAAGGACAAAGACTTTTTTTTGAGGGTGCCACCAGGGGGGCCGAGCCCCCTAGATTTTTTTCTAGTTACGGCCCTGATAAATGTTCAACATCATGAGTTTATTTTGTTTTAGCAGCCTAAGGGAACATTCAAGTATTAAGTAACGCTCCTAGGGGGGGGGGGTTCATTTGGAATGTTACGCCCATGTTAATGGTATAGGAAAACAGCGTTACAGGGGGGGTTGGTTGTCCAAAATGATCAAAAATTGCTTTACGTAATACTTGAACGTTCCCTAACGTGATTCCTCTAATAATTTATAAAGTTATTTTGAAAATATATCCAACCTCGTATCCAACAATCATATAAAATTCTATTTTATCAGTACCTTCTTTGTATTAAATATTTTATGCTTAAGTATATGTTAGGACATAACGACACGTAGATGTCGTTACGGAGTAGAACAAAACGTCTATAATAAGTACTGTGAACTTCGCTAAAAAGGTCATAACCACTGAAGAAAAAAGACTTTTTTTCGAAACAATTGCGTCATGGTACGTCACTACGAAATTTTTAAAATTTATTACAATAAAATTTTCGCTAAAAAACTACGTAATTAAAATATTTTAGTTCTTCGAAAAAAAAAACTTTTTGATCCAGAAAATCACTGTGCAAATGTCGCTATAATACTATTACTATACTACTATTATAATACTATAATACTATAATAATAGTAGGATGTCAGGTCAGAATTTTGTTCCTTTACAGCACAGTAGTTAAATATTTAATGTTTCTTGTCGATAAAATTTAGTCAAAAAATTCATGTAACCTAGACTTTGGATGGGTAGTGATTCTTTTTTCTTTTTTTTGTGTTTTTTTTTAGTTGATAGTTCGTGATGTGTTAAATGTATTCATTTGTTATATGATAATTTGTTGCTATTTATCTTTTGCTATTTTATTGATTAAATTTTATATAAAGGAGCCTTCAGCATTTGTCTTTTATATAGAAATAGTTAACTATAGTCAACCAAAAATACATATAGGTGTTCTTGTGATAAGAAAGAGGAATAAAAAAACATATACAGTTAGTTTGAAATATGTATAAGTGTACGGTCCTATAGTTTTGTTTATTGTTCGTAATTGTTTATTTAAATAATATTTATGTTAAATGTAGTGTTTTAAGTATGCTAAGGTAAATGTTTTTCGTATTATCTAGGCATAAGATTAAAAAGTGGACTTTTTTATTTTTTTGTAAGTTATATACCTTTTTTTTGTGTTATTACATAAGGTCTTTTTCTCTCTTTTAGCTTGATAAAGTCTTGATTAAAGACGAAACATCTCTAGTGCATAAGACCTAGTGTTTTTATTTAAAGTCCTAGTCCCGATATTTGTTTATTAATTGTATAATCAAAGGACTAATATAATTTGATACTTAGTCACTCTAGATTGCAGTTTGAGAAACTAGGGATATTATCCTTAGTTAAAGTTAAAGTTGCTCATTGCCTTTTTAGCTTTTTCTCAAATTATGCAATAGTTAAGCATTTTCAACAAAACTAACTGGACACACATTTCTGTATTTATAAGTTTTTAAATAATAATAAATTATAATTATTCATAATGACTAATAAATAACACAGGCATATAAACAAATATTTAATCAGGACTCTTGAGTCTAGCCTTAAACAAAGTTAAATGGAAAGTCAAACCATTTTAGGTTGTTTTTGGGACATTTCCAAACAGTTTTTGACAAAACTTGAAATCACTTAAGAAGCGATTTTTAAATAAAGTCGTTCTTCTTCTTCAAGTTTTTCCTAACATCACAATACGGAGTTTTTTCTATGACATACCCTATAGTATAGGTACTACCCATGATATAATCGCGACCATTCACACGCCTACTTTGTTAATGTCCAAAATAATTTTATTTATTTATTAATACTGTAAATTAATTAATATAAAATAAAATAATTTACACTACGTTTTAGGTTATGTTACTAATTTGACATTTATATCAACTTTTTGGCGTTCGTTCGTCCTACTTGAACTGAACTGAACTGAACTGCACGTGACTTTTCCTGAACGGAGTTACTCTGGGTGTAAAACTGCGGCACCAACGAACAGACCTAATGGTAATTACCAAACATAACTATAACTGCAACTTTGTTAAGCAATCCGAAAGGGTTTTATTGGACACTGTCCCACTGGAACAGAGGATGAGTGACAAAAAGGAAATTTTGTCGTAAATAACACTCTCCACACAACAATGCAATTTTTGATGTAACAACGTAAGCACAGTTTGTCAGGCAGTCTACACGTTGCAGACCCTTTTGAGCGCTGACCACAGAAATTACCAGAAACAATTGAAACAAAGCAAAATTGGCGGAACATTGTCGTGTAACATTGTAGTTTAAAGTAAAAAAGTCAATAGCAATTATTTGTTATTATTGTATATTATTACACAAAAGAAAAATAACCATGGTTTCTTTGGCACGTTTCTAATTATAGCCAATATTATACAATCGTGCAATTCGACAAAAATATATATATTTACGTACCTTGCTTATTTTTTTATTTATTATTCATTCTAAAGTAAAATTTATAATAATAAATGTATTGTAGCGAGAAATTGACTGTTTTTATAATGTAAGCACTTAAATTATGTATAATAGGAATTATTATCAACATTATTATTTTTTTAATCTATAATGCATACAATATTATATTATTAGTTCCGATGTCAAAGTTAGTCAATTTTGTATGAAATAAGAAAGCTTGATTTCTCAAAAGCAAACAATTTTTAATAATTTATAACAAAGAATAATGCCAAAAATAAGATAGGTATCCAATAGGGTGGTTCAAAACAAAAAAGTTGGAATTTTTTGCTGCTCATGGAGAATAAAGCTCATTTTGATAAGTTAATATCCCACAAAAAAAATTAAAAATATTGGAGTATATTTACCACTCCCTCACAAGTGCAAGTTTTGGCCTAGAAGTGATTTTAACTAAAATGCTGGCTACCTTAAAAATTCCTAGCATTCGACCCTTTATTAGGAATTTTTAAGGTCGCGAGCATTTTAGTTAAAGTCACTTTGAGCCCACCCTGGATAAGTAGACAAAACTTGCACCGTCGTGAGGGAGTGGTAAATATACTCCAATATTTTTTATTTTTTTTGTTTTGAACCACCCTAGTATCCAACCAACGAAGAATATCTTGCCAAAATAAACCATTTGGGAAAACTATCACTGGGCTCTTTTTAAAATAGAAAAAGGACTCAGACAAGGATGTAGACTTACTACCTTTTTGTTCATAAGGATAATGAGTTATAAAAAAATACAGAGGACAAGAAAACGGGAATAAATTAGACAATTTTCAGGAATCTTGAAGATATAGAATTCGCAGATGATATAATATTACATCTTACTAAGGGACCCCCAAGTCAGAGGGACCCCTAAATATGGGGGGGGTGTGAGATTTTTCTCACTATCTCACCTATCCAGTCCGACACTGTAACAGACCCTCTTTTCCCCGTTTTAGTTTATTAAGGCTAACAAACTAACAACTCTTCTCTCTAGAATACGCATACCGTTAATATAACGTATCGCCAACAAGTTGTTTGTAAACAAATAGTAGGTATATTTAGGCCTGAACAATAACATTTACCAGTAACTGATATTTTGTCTCTGTCAGAACAAAGCTGTGCGAGACAAATGTATATGTTGGCTACGTATTTTTCAGTTTTTACAAATGAAATGCCTATTCTAGAGAGAAGAGTTATTCGTTCGTTGATTAAGGCTGTTAATAACGATATAATGGACTGTATAAAGTTTAATTTTTATTGATTGAACAATGATTTATATCAATAAATTGATTATTCACAATAAAGAAAAAGTTCGTGAGCATCACTGCTCGCTGTCGGTTGTCGTCTTCTCGACGGTCTCACGTCGCTACGTGTTCTCTTTTTGACTCTCGGCGCACGCAGTCGCCTTCTATCCCCACCTCGCCACCTGACATCAGCGCGGCGACTCCACTGGAACAATTCTGAACTCCACTGGAACAATTCTGAACATCCCGGCCGCCTTCAAAGGTGTGAAACACTTTTAAAGTATCCTCTGTGACTGGAAGTGGACATATTTTACTAAATGAACGTTTAATATTTCCCATTTTTGTTTTAATGGTGGCGATTCTTGCAATTCCGTCCTTTCCAGGATGAATTTCCAATATTCTACCCATTCTCCAATTCATAGGTGGAACATTATCTTCTTTTATCAAAACAATTGTCCCTAATTTTAGTTCTGACTGAGTAGTCTTCCATTTCGTTCGTTGCTGTAACTCGCTTATGTACTCCTTATTCCAACGCTCCCAAAAGTGTTGCTGAAGTCTTTGGCAAAGTTGATAATTTGTTAATCGATTTTCTGGAACATCTTTAACATCTGGATGTGGAACGGTGGTTAACATTCTTCCGACCAGGAAGTGTGCAGGTGTTAATGGACTTAAATCGTTTGGATCACATGATAAGGGCATAAGGGGTCGTGAGTTTAGTATTGCCTCTATCTGTGTTGTAATGGTATAAAGTTCCTCAAAGGTTAATTTAACATTTTGCATAATTCTCCGTAAATGAAATTTGACCGATTTGACCCCCGCCTCCCATAACCCACCCATATGGGGAGAATATGGAGGAATAAAGGTCCACTGAATTCCGTCAGCGTTGGACCTTTCCGAAAGTACCTTATTATTACACCGTAAAAATTCACCCAGTTCCGAAAGTTCCTTGGTCGCACCAACATAATTTTTTCCGTTATCCGAAAATATTTGTTTAGGTTTTCCCCTACGCGAGACAAACCTACGTAAGCATAAAATAAAACATTCCGTGGACAAATCGGTTGCAAGCTCGAGATGTATAGCCTTTGTCGAAAGGCAAATAAATAAACATAGATAACACTTTAATAATTTTGAACCACGGCCCTTTCTATCCCTTATTAAAAAAGGTCCTGCATAGTCGGTACCACATACCTCAAAAGGGTAAGATGGTTCAACTCGCTCCCTTGGCAAGTCCGCCATGATGGGAGAAATAATATTAGTTTTGCTAAACTTCGAGCAGACAACGCAATTGCGCACGATATTTTTCGCCAAATTACGTCCCATTACTGGCCAAAACTTTTCCCGTACGGAGGCCAAAAGTTGCTGTGGACCAGCATGAAACAATTTTACATGTTGGTCTATGAAAATTAGACGAGTAAGATGGTCCTTGTGCGGTAAGAGAATCGGATGCTTTTTACTTTGATCAAAACTGGAGTTCCGCAATCGACCCCCCACCTTTATAAGGCCGTCTTCAAAAAATGGATTTAAATTAAGTAATTTACTTTTCTTGTCTATACATTTATTATTCATTAAAGTATTATAGTCTTGAGAAAATGAAATCGACTGAGTCATTCTCAAGATTTTTTCAAAGGCTGTGTTAATTTCAGTCAGATTTAAACTACCAAAGTTTCTTTCAGAAATTGGTTTTCTGCAGTTATCGATGAATCTACAAACGTATGCCGCCGTGCACTTTAACCGTTGTAAATTTGAAAAACGTTCGACTCTAAAAATATCGGTAACATTCTGAACAAATAGTGATTTAACATTGTTGCGTAACTCAGGTAAAGTTTTTAAATCAAATTTTGTATTTGGCCAGTTTTCAATTGGGTTACGCAACCAAGTAGGTCCAAACCACCATAAATTTTCATTTTTTAGATGGCTTGGGTTCAACCCTCTACTCA
This sequence comes from Brachypterus glaber, assembly GCA_958510825.1. Taxonomy (NCBI): domain Eukaryota; kingdom Metazoa; phylum Arthropoda; class Insecta; order Coleoptera; family Kateretidae; genus Brachypterus; species Brachypterus glaber. Next base: position 11,898,508 of record OY294044.1, on the reverse strand, counting down.
GTAAATCCGCAGGATTATGGTTGGTCGAAACATGTCGCCAATGCCAATTTATCGACAAAGCCTGAATTTCAGCTACTCGATTATTGACAAATGGTTTTAACAAGTTCGGACTGGTTTTCAGCCAACCTAAAACAATAGTGGAATCCGTCCACAAAAAAGTTTGACTAAAATGTATTTTTAATGAATTTTGAACCTTTGCCGTAAGACGCGACGCGACAAGTGCACCACAAAGTTCTAATTTGGGAATTGTCAACGATTTTAGTGGTGTCACTTTAGATTTAGCACATAAAAGGTGCACAAAAACTTCTCCGTATTTATTTTCTGACCTAATATAACAACAACTACCATACGCTTGGATTGACGAATCGCAGAACGTATGTAACTGCACGCTAATTGGTTCTTTACAAATAACCCGCCTGGTTATCTGAATGTCATCTATATCGCGTATTTCATCATTAAATTTTGCCCACGCATTTGTTAAACCTAATGGCAATTTGTCATCCCAGTCTAATTTTTCAAGCCAAAGTTTTTGCAAAAGTATTTTCATTACTATAATAATGGGACTTATTAGTCCTAACGGATCGAAAATTTTTGACACGTTAGACAAAATTGCTCGTTTTGTGTTATCAGAATTGAAATTTATGTTGCTTGTATTATAAACTAATTTATCGGTTGTACACACCCAGCCAAGACCTAATGTTTTACCTGTTGTGCCCGAATTAAATGGAAGAATATTTTCATTAATGCTTTCTGAAACCAATTTTATTGCTTGTGGATTATTAGACTTCCACTTTCTCAATGTAAAGCCACCGGACTTCATTACAGACTGAAGATTAAAACATAAATTTTTTATTTCGTGAATGTCGTTTGCACCGAAAAGTGCATCATCTACATAAAAATTATTTTTTATTATTTTTGAAATTTCGGGTAATGTCTCTTTGCATTCATCTCCTAGTTTGTCTACACATTTAATAGCTAAGTACGGTGCTGAAGCTGTGCCGTACGTAACCGTTAGTAATTCGTACTCGCAAATTTCTTCTCTACTGTCTGATCTCCAAAGGATTTTTTGTAAACAACGTTGATTCTCATTAACCAAAATCTGGCGGTACATTTTTTCTATGTCCGCTGTAACTACGTATACATATTGACGAAAGTTTAAAATAATAGAAAATAGATCATTTTGGATTGTCGGTCCGACCATTTGAAGATCGTTCAGAGAAACGCCTGTAGTGCTAGGTGATGAAGCATTGAAAACTACTCTCAAACGCGTACTAGTGCTATCGCTACGCAAAACGCCATGGTGTGGCAAAAAATAATTAATTTTATCATTAGAATTTTTTGTTAATTTCCGCATGTGACCCAATACCTCATATTCTTTCATAAATTCGTCGTATAATCCTTTGTACTCTGGATTATTATTTAACCGTTTTTCTAAAGAAAAAAATTGTCGCAACGCCGTTTGTTTTGAATCGCCTAGTTTGTTTATATTATCTTTAAATGGAATTGAAACAACAAATTGTCCGTTTAATTCCCTACGCATATTATTATTAAAATTATCCTCGCAAGAATGTTCTTCAATTGAAAGTAATTGTTTATTAGGGATTTCCTCAATTTTCCAAAAGCTTTCCAACTGCTGTTGAATATCTAAATTTTTTGTAAAATGACAGTTAACCCTATTTAAGTTTTTAAATGGTATCGGCCCTGAGACTATCCATCCCAATGTAGTTTCTTGAAATATTGGTAAATTTTTCCCAATACGCACCTGACCCTCGCATAGTAATGTCCAAAATACATCTGCGCCTAATAACATATCAATTCTCCCCGGTTCACAAAACTTTGGATCAGCTAAACTTATATTTTTAGGTATTTGTACAATATTTTTATTAATTTTAAAATGAGGAAGATTTCCTGAAATATTTGGCATTACATAACATGATATAGAAGTTTCGAAATTAGTTTGTAAAGAATTAAATTTAATGTCGCATTTTCCTTCAATTTTAGATATTGAATTGTTTAGTCCTGAAACTGACAAGTTAACCTTATTAATACTACAATTTAATTTCTGACATAAATCCGAAGTAACTATTGAAATTTGACTGCCTGAGTCTAGAATGCATCTCACGTTATAAGTCATTCCTTTCGTATCGTAAACTTGAATTTTTGCAGTCGGAAGTAACACGTGACTTGCTTCCGATATTCCCGAAAACGTACTTGTAGTCTGAGTTTCAGTAGCCATCGCTGAAACCGTTGTTTCTTTTTTAACTGTTGCATCATGTAAGAGAGTATTATGTGGCTTTTGACACACTTTACAGCACCCGAATCGGCAAGAATCATACCGATGACCCTCTCTTAGACAATTGTTACATAATTTTAACGATTTGACAAGTTCCCATTTTTTTGGAACCGATATATTTTGAAATTCGACACATCGATACAAAAAATGTCCCCCTTTGCAATACGAACACGATACTGATTTTAATCCGCCTTGATTAGAATAACTGTTATTTTCGCGATTATTGTCACGGCTGTCACGCCAGCTGTCACAATTGTTATTACGATTATTATTACGATTATCACGCCTATCATCGCAATTGCTCCGTCTATCATCTCGATTGTCACGCCTGTCGTCACGACTGTCACGCATGCCGTCACGATTGTCACGCCTATCGTCACGATTGTCACGCTTATCGTCACGATTATCACGTCTATTGTCACGATTATCACGCTTATCTTCTGTAAAAAATGATTTGCTTTGATTTTTCGGTTTATAATTATTTTCACGCTGTTTTTCCTTTTTTCCCACTTCAATTCTTTCTAGCAAATCCGCTCTAGTATTTAGAAATTCTGTTAAATCGCTTAATTTTGGAAAATCATTATTTAAAGTAAAAACTTCCCACTCTCTTACCGTATTGGAGTCCAATTTGGCCGAAATCATATAGATTAACAAAGGATCCCAATTATCGGTTTGAACCTTTAATTGTTTTAATGACTTCAAATTGTTATTTAATAAATCAACTAAAGTCCTCAATTTTTCTGAAGATTCGTGTGTTATCTGATCAATGTTAAGCAAAACTTTTATATGGTTATTGATCAATAACTTTACATTATTAAATCTATCGCAAAGTGTTGTCCACGCTAAATTATAGTTTGCAGCGCTAAGTTCTATTGAAGAAATTACACGCAAGGCATTATCTTCTAAGGATGCCCGTAAATACTGAAATTTTAAAATTTCTGATAAACGCAAATTGTTGTGAATGACTGACTCAAATGAATCACGAAATTCAAGCCAAGAACTCATTGAACCTTTAAATTTAGTTAAAGGCATATCTGGTAATTTAATATTGCTTACTAGGCCAGCTTGACTCACACCTGGAGCTTGCCCCGACCCTGTATTTTGAATATTTTCCGATTTTTTATTTTGTTCGATAATATTTTTTGCTAACGCCATAATAGAATAATATTCAGTTTCAAACGCATCTGTTTCTTTATCTAAGTCACCCTGATCAACATTTAATCCCGCCAATTCTTCTTGAATATTTTCAAAATCATTTATTAAAGAAGTTGCCTTTGAAAGACGCTCCTCTAATTCGATCAGCGTAATATTTGATATCTGTACCGAACCCGTTTGTAAATTTAAATCCGGTAACGCATGAACATGTTTTTTAAACTTCGTAATTTTTCCTTTTATTATACCCCGTTTTTTATTTAAACTTTCTATTTCTGCCATAATTTCGAATAATTCCGCTTAAATCGTCGTAAATCTACAAAATGTGTACAAAATAGACTTGTCTATTTTTGATATGTACCCTTAAATTTATAAAACGTACCAAAGAACGCTGTAGAAACACAAAGTAAAAAATATAGCACCGACTATATTTTTACGCCAAAAAATATTTATAAAATAGGTTTATCGTTTTTTGATATGCACTTTGTAAAACTAATCAAAAACTCCGTACAAACGCAAATTATAAAATATAGCACCGACTATATTTTTACGCCAAAAAATGTGTTAAAAATTGGTGTATCTTTTTTTGATATGCACCCGCAACTTTGTTAAACTAATCAAATAGCGCCGTAGATACGCAAAGTATAAAATATAGCACCGACAATATTTTTACGCCAAAATCAACAACGCATTAAAAACGCAAAGTGTAAAATATAGCACCGACTATATTTTTACGCCGAAAAATTCAAACCGAATTAAAAACGCAAAGTGTAAAATATAGCACCGACTATATTTTTACGCCAAAAATTCAAAACCGAATTAAAAACGCAAAGTGTAAAATATAGCACCGACTATATTTTTACGCCAAAAATTGAAAACCGAATTAAAAACGCAAAGTGTAAAATATAGCACCGACTATATTTTTACGCCAAAAAATCAAAACCGAATTAAAAACGCAAAGTGTAAAATATAGCACCGACTATATTTTTACGCCAAAAATTCAAAACCGAATTAAAAACGCAAAGTGTAAAATATAGCACCGACTATATTTTTACGCCAAAAATCAAAACCGAATTAAAAACGCAAAGTGTAAAATATAGCACCGACTATATTTTTACGCCAAAAAATCAAAAACGCATTAAAAACGCAAAGTGTAAAATATAGCACCGACTATATTTTTACGCCACAATTTTTAAATCAAAAATCAACACCGTAAAAACGCAAAAAGCTAAAATATAGCACCGACTATATTTTCAACCAGACAATATGCAAAATAGATATAAAAAAATACAAACAATCCATACAACTACAAAACAGAGGCAATATCTTTCAATAAAGGAAGGAATAGACATGGACTCACCCCTGGTCAATTGTTGCATCAGATTTTGTTTCCATGTACACCAAGCTCAGCATATAAATGGCGGCTTGCACTGTTTTTGTCAAGTTTTTCTTCGTTCACACACTGATTGTTTCGATTAGATTTCACCCTAATCCGGCTCGAAGGACCAAAAATGTTAATAACGATATAATGGACTGTATAAAGTTTAATTTTTATTGATTGAACAATGATTTATATCAATAAATTGATTATTCACAATAAAGAAAAAGTTCGTGAGCATCACTGCTCGCTGTCCTCCACTGGAACAATTCTGAACTCCACTGGAACAATTCTGAACAAAGGCCCATGACATATTTGTCTGAAAACGGTTTAGTTTAAAGGACACTAATGCTGTAGGGATATGAAGAGGTGGGTACTATTAATTGTTGAGAACCTGAGAGAATTTTGTAAAGAAAATTTGAGATTGAGGGTTTGGGTTGTCTTGAATCTTTTAAAAGTAATGTACTTACTATGGCAAATATTTTCCGTTTTGAGCAGGTAAGGGGCATGTCGTGACCTCCTTGGATTTGGGTATTTCTCATGAAAGAGGGGATCTTTGGTTCGATTTGGTTTGGCATACTGAGACATATTTTGAGTACTATGTTTTAAGAGGGCTGAAGGGCTGAGGGCTGAAGATAATTCATTTTTGTAAAGGGTGACTTTTTTCTAAGCTGGGGATCTGTAAAAAAGTTCTGGATTAAGGGTTTATTTGTAGAGAAGTTTGTTTTTATGAACTTAGTCTAGTTTAGTTTATTGTTTAAAGTCTTGCGCGGACCTATTAGGTATTTTATACTATATTTGACTTTACCTATAATATATTATAGCTTTTTCTTTCTAGGCGATATTCATGTCCTCTATGTAACATGTTAAAAAATACTCTAAAGACGTTCTCATCCAGGCAAGGAAGCCCACTCTTTCTGAAATGGTGTAGTACAAATTTCATGCAAGGCGGTTTGAGGCATATGAAGAACTTGACCAATCAAATTTGCTGCAAAAACTCAATTGGGTAATTTTGTGCATAGCATCTCTCTTGCTTCATTTACGTTTGGTTTAGGTAAGGCTTAATTAGGCTTAGGCTTCTTTATAAAATCAAATATTCCTTTCAAAAGTTATGAGGTTTGAGGTTATGAGATTTTTTTTATAAAACGATTCAGGTTCTTTGTCGTGTGAAATATGGGCTAGGCTAGGCTAATATTTTTGGCAATCATAATTTGTTATGTTTTAATAAAACAAAATAAATCAGTCACTTATTTAATAAATTTTAAATTTATTTCAACAATGTGCCAAACTGAAAATCCGGAATAATAATATGGCATTAAAATTTCAATTAAAATCAATCGAACTTAAATTAATTTCTGTAGTTCCTCTAGGCGGTTTACCAAACTTGAATGAAATTTTAAATAATTATATTTCCAGTTTTAAAATTATACTTGGTATATTTTATAAATTCTATTGAACTTTTTGAATAGTTCGTTTTTATTTGTTCTTTCTCAGAATTAAAAACACACTCTGAAAATTTCGTTGTATTTTTAATATTATTTGTTAATACATATCTTTTATTTATATCGCCACCATTGGTATTTAATACTTTACTTGTGATATTAAATACTGCAATGTGTTTATTGTATACAAAATGTTGTCATACTAACATAGAGACCGTGCTGGTATATTTGGATCCCCACGCAACATGTGTTTATTAATACTGTAACATTTAGTAAATTATTTCACAGTTATAGTTTGGTATACTTTGTTGTAGTTATTGTGTTATTGATCTAGTTTAAACTGTGTTACAGTAATTAGTAAAATAACAATCAGTAAATAATATCAAAATTTTGATTAGTAATACAGAGAAAAGTAAACAAAGGATCGATTATTTTGTCAGTGTTTAATTGTGTGTGGTTGAAATCTTTATATTATAATACAAAGATTTCAACCACACACAATTATAATTATTACTAATCAAAATTTTGGTATTATTTACCTATTGTTAATTTTTCTGAATACTGTAATATACTTTAAACTAGATCAGTAATACAACTTAACAACAACTCAAAGTATACCATACTATAGGTGTGATAGGTTTTACAAATGTTACAGTAATTTTTACTATAACATGCTAGTATTAATAAATATATGTTGCGTGGGGATTCAAATGCACCAGCACGGTTTCTATGTTAGTATGAGAACATTTTGTATACAATACACACATTGCAGTGTTTAATATCACAAGTAAAGTATTAAACAACAATGGTGGCGATATAAATAAAAAATATGTATTAACAAATGACATTCAATATTAAAAATCCAAAGAAATTAAGTAAAATAAATTAACTTTACAATTTTAGAAGAATTAAAAAAAATGTGGCCTAGTTATGAGCTCTATGGGCCAGGGGATCAGATTTGTTGGCAAAAAGTGATATTTGCCAAATAAACATAAAAATCGGTATTTAAGGGTTTTTAACACCGCCAAAATCCAATCCAGTGTTTAAATTTCAAAATTTAAAAAGTCCCATCCAATGTGGCGTTGACTAAAAGTAAATCCACTCTTAAAAATTCAAAAATTTAAAATGGTGGATTCAATATGGCGTCAAACTAATAAAAGTGTTTTGTGTAGTACGTAACGTATAACGGAATGTTTTAAAATTTTCCGAAACTGAATTTAAGGTCAAAGTTTTAAAATTAAAACGGCTCATACAAGACTAAGCTTAAATAGCTTAATAAATAGTTACAATTGTTTTATTTAAGGTTCTATTTATTAGATTTTTTAATATTTTAATAAATAAAATTAAAAATAGTTACTATAATAACCTATAATATCAGAAATAACCTTATTAGTGTTTGTCACAATATGGCGCATGACCTTGAAACTTATTTTATCACAAGAATTGACCTATTCGCTTATGAAAGGTTTATTATATAACTATCCTTAATTACAGTGACATATTTATTTTACCAAAATACCTGACCTGCCGGCCAATTGTAATAAAAGATATTTTATTACGTCGACGTTAAGGCATACAGCATACAGAAAAATAGTAGGATTGTTTTGCCATAAATTAGCAAAACTAATAAGAGACAACCTGAATTTTTATTTTTTGATAACTTTTGCGACAAGCTTTTTTAACCAACCTTTTAAAATAGATTTTTAAATCCAATTATACATGAACTTCGTAGGAAAGGCCCAACAATATCGTCGCCAAAAGTTAAAAAATACGATTAAAATAATGCTGATCCTACTGTTTAGGAAGCTAATGATAAAACTTGGGATATATAAAGTTTCAGATTTACTCTGCTTAGGTTTCGTGTATAAATTACCTAAAATTATTAGCGGGGAAGGGGTTGTCAAAAAACTTACGATTATTTACAAGCGGAAAAAATCTTACTCAAGATTTACCCTTATGAATGAAATCTATTATTAAAATTAAATGTTAACATTTGATTTGTTAGAGAGTTAGCTAGGAAAGCGCCCTTACTTCTTTTACTCTTTTTATATGGGTATATTTTGTAATAAAAATTTAAAAAATACCAAAATTACAATACAAAGTACAAAGTACAATATTTTTATTTAGAATCCTGCAAAATTAATTCTTTTCTTGCGTGAAACTTAATTTTTGTTTAGAAATTTGTTTCTCGTATGTGATACATTATATTTGTTTGTTTTTCTTGAACGGTATTAATAGTCAGGTTTGTATATTTGTTACAACCTACAAAATTGTGGTATAAAATTTGAAAAATGAGCGTATTTATCAACCCCTGTTGATCATCAATCATGTTCAATGTCAATTTAATACAAATTTGTCGTCCGCTAAAATCAATATAGCTTGGTGCTGTTGTTGAGAAGTATAATTAATGGCTTGATAAAATAAAAAAAATAAATTTATCCAATACATACAGATAATAAGACAATTACCAGCTTTATTTTAAATAGATAAACTCAATAATAACCTCAGCGTGGCTTTTACTTTATTAAGTGGATAATTATTTATTTTACCCACTCAACTGTCACTTGTCAAATTATTTTCTTGTAAATTTCATTTAAATTTTTAATAAAAATATAAATTTCTAAACTATTTATTGGATAAAACCTTGTATGGCACTCATGGGTAAACCGATATTGCCCTCTCATGACCACAGACCCATGGGTGAGTGGCAAAATCTTTAAATCGTTATATTTCAAAACTAAGTCATACGACAAAAATTATTAAAAATATATTCGCAGGAAATTTAAAATGCTTTTTAACTGTGTAAGAATATTTATTTTACGATCAATAATAAGTGAGTTATGGCCAAATATATTGGTTTTTGTTTATTTTATACCTTCTTTTATTAACAATGCAAATCTTATTTCATATGTGAAAAACTACAAAAAATCTGAAATATTGTGGAAGATTTTTTTAATCAGCTCCATGTTCCGTTTATAAGTTATAGTTTTTAACACTCACTTTTTTTACATTTAAAATTCGCCACGCTTCACGATATTGTTAAATAAGAATATAATATTGTATAAATGCAAAAAAAAAGAGTTTTCGATCAATTTCAGTAGAGCCATCTGTAAAATATAAATAATTTTTTCATCATTTATAAAATTTTAAATAAAGCTTAGAAGCTTAGAACTGTATTCTTTTGTTCAAAAAAAACTAATGTATTATGTACCTACTTAATAGTATATTAAAGTACTAGTTTCATAACATACGTTTTTAGCGCACGAGTACAAGTTTAGAAAACGAGCCGCTTGCGGCTAGTTTTCTAAAGTACTAGTACTCTAAAAACGTGTTATGAAACGAGTGCTTTATATAATTTTTTCTATTTTGCTCTAAAGTTTAAAAAACTTACATTTAAATTGATGACTGATTTGGGGATTTTTGTTTTGGGTTGGCATTACAGTTTACACTATGTTTAAAATTCTAAGAACAAATTATATTTTCATATATTTTACAGTCATCTCTTATTTTTTCACTGCAATTAACTAGTCCACAATTTTAACGCGGTAAAAAATAACCCAAACACAAAATTTTGTAAAAAATTAAACTTTAAATCGACATTGACATATGCACGCAAAACGTCAAGAGATAAGCTTTTGTATGTTGCCAACCCAACAGAAAAACAAGTAGAGACCTCTTATGGGCCTATAAGAACACGCAAAATGCGTGTGTTTATGAGCTTATTAGCGTCGCAAAATAGAAAAACAATTATTTGAATAATATAATATATACAATTTCTCCATTATATAAATTTGAATAAACCAATTTATACTAAAACCCACCCTTTTTATTATTATATTCACAGTTCAATCGATTACTCTAATACAATTTGGGAATCGTAAATGAACCATGGCTAATGGCTAAATGGTTTTGACACAATTTTTTTAATGATAAATTGAAGCATTTTAAAGTTGCTTATTCATGCATCGTATAATATCTCGCACAAAAGAACAATTGCGCTTTTTTACATAACAATGAAGTTATTAAAAACTAAAATATTAAAAAAGATAATTTATTTTTTATTTCAAATGTAATACAACAATTTTAAGTATCATTAACAAACAGATACCGGGTTATTTTTCTTTATGTCCACCAAAAAAATAATATTAATTTTCATTCGATTAAAATAAACCTTTAGTGATTTATTTAATTTTACATTGGTTATAAAATGGCGAATTTTATTTTTTTGTTTTACTTCCGGTTTTACCGGATGTTTGATTCAATTCCTAGCATTGAATTTAAATTAGTCAATTTAAATTTATTTTGTTATTATTTATAGCTTGGTTAATATTAGTTGTCTACGGCACTGATTATGGATTTATCAAATAATGATCAGAAATCGATAAACATGTCGTGCCGTAAGTTACCGCCCATGGCGGATCATAATTAGTTAAGAAGTCCATTAACATTACATTAGTACGCAAGAAATTAATGCAAGAAATCAAGGCGCTTAAAGAAAGTACCTTGAGAACAAATTAGGTATCGGTAAAAACGGTACCAAAATGTAAAGTACAGTAAAGTATTCCAAAAATTATATGTGTACCAAAGTTAAAAATATAATTTATAAATATTACCGCCTGTTATACCTTATCTCTAAAAACTTTAAAAAGCGTGAAAATACTTCGCGGATGTACCGGATTACTCTGTTAGGGACCCTTCATCATTAGACAACTTCATCAAGTCCATTACGTAAGTAAGCAGTCCACTTCTTCTTCTTCTTCTTCTTCTTCTTCTTCTTCTTCTTCTTCTTCTTCTTCTTCTTCTTCTTCTTCTTCTTCTTCTTCTTCTTCTTCTTCTTCTTCTTCTTCTTCTTCTTCTTCTTCTTCTTCTTCTTCTTCTTCTTCTGGAGTTTTTGGCTTTTGCCACAAGGACCGCTGGCCTTGTTCACGTTTTTGTTGTCTTCTAGTGGTTTTACGGACTGAGTTTACCTGTCTGATTATGTTTTATTTTATTATATGAATTGGGTAATGAAGTAAAAGCCTATTGATCTATGAGGATTTATGAGAAATTATAGGTTTATGTTATTTTTTTCAAGGAAGTTGGACACTATTAAAGCTATAAAAGGTGAGGGAAAAGCACAAATACCCAATTAACTTAATTATATCGACACCTCCCTAGCAGGCTTTGCCTATGGATATCACCCCACTACACCGAAGATGACCTAAACGTTTGATTTTTGAATGGAACACCCTGTATAGTTTTAGATATTTTAATGACACCTCCCTGACACCTAAGCCTTTAAGTAAGCTTTTTATTTAGTAGCTTTTTAGTATATGTGACCCTGCACAAAGAAACCCACTTATTGTGTAAAATTTAGGTATTTCTTTCTTCTATTGTTGGATTCCCATATAGAAATGTTTTTTTACATAAGAATCAAAAAAAAAGAATTAAATTGACACACTAACTGGTTCTGGTCCTTAATGCCAATGTAAACTTGGCGCATTATCTAACTGAGTAACAAATTGGATCAAGGAATCTGATTATTTAAAAATTACTTTTAGTGATAATTTCATTACGCATTGTGCTTTTGATAGTTTTTGACATTTTTGTTATGTTACGTCTTACAAATAATTATAGAAAGTTTTTAAAAAGTGGAAATTTGTTAAAAGTTATAATAAAAGTAACTTTTTTTATTTATAATTTACTATTAAAATAAAATTTTACCCTACCTGAGCTTAAATTATGTTTTTTAAATAAAATTATGAACAGTATTATGTTAACTCGCCAAAAAAATGTTTCCACATCGTTTATTGTAAAACCCTTATTGAGCATTGTATTATATTGCTTAATTTTTACAAAACATTTGTAAATTGATACTTTAGTTGCCTTTTTAAAGATTTTTCTTGTAATTTCTTCCTGATTTTTAATAATTATTTGTATTTTTTTTTAAACGTAAAAATAATGTTTATATTGACAATAAATTTTAAATTTGATAGCAACCTTGCATAGGGAATTAAATTTATTCTACCAACCATACAACAAAAAACAAATAAACATCAACTCAGATAGATTCTGCGCGGAGTTTAAATGGTTTTTAAACAATATATTAGATTAGTTTCTTAGTTTATGAGTCATCAGTGTAGAAGCTTGATAAAAGCTTTTTGTTCCCACGTCATTATGCATAACTTTCTTTGTATAAATACACTTTGTATGTACTTTGAAAAGATATTCATTTAAAATTAAACAGCTAAAGACCTATAGTATTGTGATTCTGTGACTATAGATAATAAACCTATTCAACTCACTCTAAATAAACATTTCCGCTCTATATCATTTCTTGTTATGAAATTGACATTATCTAGTTTAAAGCATTACAGAATTGATGCCACCAATGGTTTATTTATGATTGACGCAAAATATGTCAAAAAAATTATACGTACTGACGTCATGTTGCATTATGAAACAAACAACCACGAGCTGATTTTGATTACTTACAATGGATTTTAAATTGAAATGATAACAGAAATAAATTGTATCTACGTTCTACTTAGTATTAAGAACAACTCGGGTGCATTAATGTTCACATTACAAAACTAGCGCTTTTTGAAGATATTATAAACCTGAATGGTTTTGTTTTTCGATTTCGACAGTACTTTTTATTTTCAAAAAAATGTGTTCTCATTTTAAATTTTTTGGGTTTTTGAAGCTTTGGGCATAAAACATAAATGAAATATGTAATATTCCAGAACTTGCTTACAGAAATTTGAGGGTATATTAAAAACCCTCTGGAAAATATGAAAAAAATTTCAAAAAAAATCCATCTTCAATACTAATAAAAAAGGAAGCTATTAAATCTGACCAATCCTGTTGCTGATGTTAAATTACCTACAAATTAGTTTTTCCCTACTTATTAGTAACTATGGTTGCATTTTAATTGTTGACGCGTGCATTGTTTGAGACTTTCAACTTTAGAATCTTTTTAGGTTATTATATTTAGACAAAACCGACAGAGGCTATCAAATATTCTATTTTTATAGAGTCACTCCGTCCGGCGGATTTTTGACATTAATAAATATTTATGTCACATTAGTCATGATGTCAACCTACAGAATATGTACCTGCAATAATTAAATTTGCTTCCATAACTACAAATTCAACTTTTAAAGGTAATTTAACATCAGCAACCGCATTGGTTTGGACTTAAAGCGTTCTTATTTTTGAATTGAGCGAAGATGGATTTTTTTGACATTTTTTTCATATTTTCCAGAGGGTTTTTAATATACCCTCAAATTTCTGTACCCGAGTTCTGGAACAGGCTGTATGAAGTTCGTTTGCGACTGACTTTTAGTGCACTAGAATGCACTTTCATTTTCGTGCAATAAAAGCCAAATTAATTTCATAATATACTATATTAATTTTAAGTTTACAGTCATGATTATCCTGAATAACCAATTTTTTAGAAAACAATTCTCTTAAAAATAAACTAATAAAAATAGGGTAATTCTGGGGAAAATAAATAAAGCCTTCTCTCTACGTCTTCCTCGAAAATAATTTGCTTAAAGGAGATAAATGTCAAAAAAAATATTTTTTTGCACGACCAAGACTAAAACCTAATTTTACGCTTTCATTTTCGGGACTAAACTTGCCGGTTTTCTCCCTAGGGAATAAAAAGCAACCTTGATAATATTAAAATATTATACTTACTATGTGCTTTGCTGGTTCAAAAATTAGGTTTGGTGGTGTTTTGTAATAAAGTAGCGATTCAAACCAATTTACTTGATTTTAACAAAGAAAACCTTTAAAAATAACATTGTTATAACAATTTATACATAACTTAAAATTTATCATCTTCGTCCATTTTTTTGACGTTTGTGTCAACCATATTAAAAAACAAATGAAATCGCGATAGCCATGAAACTGACTTTTCGCAATTTACAGGCATCTTGATTAAATTACGAAAATAAAACAACCGATTTTAGACGCCTGGTTTTTAATTTTAATTTTATCTACCTACCTAAATTATGTTTGGTCCTGCAAAAAATAGTGTATATACCTCAGGAACTTGGCTGTTTTAGTCCCTTGCATTTCTGCACTAATGCAGCGGGACTAAAACAGCCAGTTTAGTCCGTTGGTATATAATAACTATTGTAATTGCTTCATTCTATTTTGTTTGCTATAGCAAAAATACCGCAGAAGGTTCCCGATTTTATAGAATCACCTATTACATGTCCTGAATGTCTTTCTGGTACGAACGTTTATTTAAAGGTATTCGTTAATGTAGCTATGCTGATACAGGAGATTGATAGATGTCCCACTGAATAATTAAATAATGTCAATCAACTATCTCCTTGTTATTGTCAATTATAGGATAGATACAATACAACCTAGAAAGAACTGAAATGCCTCGTAGTTCACAATATACTCTTGCCAGTTGATACAACATATACCGGGTGTTTCAGGAAGGTGGTTCACCCCCTTAACTTTTTTACTTTTTTAGGTAGGATCTTGTAATTTGCAGAAGCTATATTATGTAAGATATTTTGACATAGTTAGAAATTTTTTGGCACTTCCGGTTTCGCCGGAAATTAATCGAAATTTCGATTTTTAAATGGAATACCCCGTAAATTTTTACATATTCTGATTCAGAAAACAATTCTGAGAACAAGCATGTGTCATTTGTCAATTTTGACAGGTCATGTCATTTTTTAGTTAAATCTTCATTTTAAATCTTTTGTGTTTTAATGCGAAGTTCTTCCGAATAAACTATTCATGTGTGGTATTAAAATGTTCGCAAGAAATTTCTCTTTCATTTTAACCTGATGAGCCACCCTCTTTCCATTTGAAAAAAAAAATACTTATGGACCAAAGTAGGATTTTCGAACCTTTAAAAGTCCACCAAATTTAGAGTTTTGGGGAAAAAATCAAAAATAGTATTTTTATGAAGATACTAGACCAACAATTTAGCGAATAAGCTAAATTAAGGCACTCTAGATTTAAAATAAAAATTGAAATAAAAAATTACATGACCTGTCAAAAATTGACAAGTGGCACATGTTTGTTCTCAGAATTGATTTTTAAATCGAAATATGTAAAAATATACAGGGTGTTCTATTTAAAAATCTAAAGTTCGATTAATTTCTGGTGAAACCGGAAGTGTCACAAAATGTCTAACCATGTCAAAAATCCAATTGTACATTATATAGCTCCTGCAAATTTCAAGACCCTACCTAAAAAAATAAAAAAGTTAAAGGGGCTGAACCACCTTTCTGAAACACCCGGTATACCGAGCGACACACTTGGTAAGGAAGTCTCTTGGAAATATCTGTAAAGTACCAAGTAGATATAGAAAGTCTAAGAAAGTCGTAGGATGTATTGGGCAGTCGCTGGAAGTCAAAGGAAGACGTAGGAAGTCAAAGAAAGTCTTTTAGAAATCTCAGACATTCGAATTGTAATATACCAGATAAATTTGATAAAAAATACACTGTCCAGTAAAAGAGCTTTCCTATTGTTCACCTCCGCACGTAAATTGGATTTTTATTATCAGATTCAATTTCAGCAACCTTAAAAACCTGTGTTCCTTAAGAGTTCCTCTCTGGAAGGGGTAATTTTTGGCAAATAAGCCGTAGAAATTACCGCTGTGCAAGCACTACTACCAGTAAGGCACCCTCAAAAAAAACCTTTGTCCCTGACGGTTTCAACTTGGCGCCCCTACAAAAAAGAAGTTGGCGCCCAAAAAAATACCTTCATAAAAAAAGCTTTGTCCCTAACGGTTCATACCGAACTTGGCGCCCCTTCAAGTAAAAAATGGCGCCCCCGATTTACCTTCACGAAACAAAACCTTTGTATAAAAATAAATTACCTTCCGGAGGAAAAAAAGCTTTGTCCCTGACGGTTTCTGCCCAACTTGGCGCCCCTTTAAAAAAAAATTGGCGCCCCAAAATTACCTTCAGGAAAAAAAGCTTTGTCCCTCCTGACGGTTTCTATCAAACTTGGCGCCCCTTCAAAAAAGGTAGGAATGTTTTGATAAAGTGTTTGTAACGGCTGATCTAGTTTAAACATAAGAACCTTAATCTACATGGGTAATAAATAATAATTGTTTCTGACCGCGTCTGAAATTTGTACAAAAGAGTTCCTTTTTATAAAGAGTTCCTTCCCATTTTGCAAAGAGTTCCTCCATTTTGCAAAGAGTTCCTCCTTATTGCAAAGAGTTCCTCGGAGTTCCTCCAAGAGTTCCTTCTGAGTTCCTTTGGCTTGTACAAAAGATTTCCTCGCGGTCAGCCCCTTGAAAACCTTTATATAGCAAGTTTCAAATTTTTGTAAAAAAATGTAGTTTTCCCCATTTGCCCCCTTGCCGCACCCCAATGTTCACCAAAAACAATCCCGAGCGAGAACTTTTGATAAAATACCTGTATGCCAAATTTTAAGTCTCTAGCTTAAATTGTTCTTACAAGATTTCCCGGACAGAACGATAAACCGACCGATCGACAGACAGCAATTTTTTTTTGCTCAAAATTGATTTTTATCGACATAAACCATCATAAAACCCATAAATACGCTAAAAAAAAATTGAAAATTTTTGGACGATTTACACTTTCCGAAATTTTGAAAAAGTTCAATATGGGAAAGCAAAATTGTGACTTATGAAATAGAACTTTAATGTTTTTTTTTATTTGCAAATTATGTGTATTTTGGGCTTTAAAAACTTTAAAAACTAAAATGCAGAGTCATTGAGAGGACCAAATAAGTTTAAAGCTTGTGCGTAATTTTAACAAACATTAAAAATATATATAAACATTTATTCTGTAAAGAAAAAGAAGTTTATTTTACATGCATACGTATGTGTTTTTAATTTTTTTGTAGTTATCAGTATATCCACAATAAATGTTCTTCATACTTTCTGGATTTGAGAAACCTTATTTTAATAATTTTTATATGTTTTAGTTTTAATAGCTTTATAATATTTTAAAATAATATATTTTTGACATAATTTATCCATGGACACCACTCACCTCAGAATAAAATGTCCTAAAAAATATTTTAGTTCAGTATAGATCTATGATGCGTAACATAAGCTTGAATAAATTCACTTATTTTTACAATTTTGATTGTGTTATCTAGAAAAAGTTATATATCTTAAATAATTGAAAGAGCTTTCGTTATCTCAGCATTGCCAGAAAATCTGCGTGTAAGTGAAGCTAACCAAAAATTTTTCATTTCGACATTGTCATTTCATAGCATCAGTTGTTTTTAGGCTGGCAGCGTTGATGCTACTGACCAATAATAATTAAGTAAAAATATAAAAAATGTTAAAATATTCGTAGTTTACTTTTCACTTCCTAAAGCCGAAGAGTAGGTTTGTCTCTCCGTAGCGAGTTTTATACGATTGTTTCGTTTAAAAACAAATAAAACAAACGACTGTTTTATGTCATATCAATCACCATCACCATTTATTTCATAAATATATTTTCCTATTGTCACAAAGGTACAATAATCAATTTTTTGTATATGAATAAAAAATAAAATATCAGTTTTTTTTAAGCTCTTGTTCATGAAGCACATCTGAGAGGGGTATTTTTATAGCATATATATTCATAAATAAAACAAACCATATGCCATGAACTTATAAATTACAAGCCGTGGCCGCGCATGAAGCCCGTTTTTCAATTTTTAGTTTTTTCTTAAATTTTTAGATTTTTTTGGGGGGGATAGGGGGTCGGAGGTCGGAGAACAAGTTTTGGATTTTTTATTGGGTCGTAGGGGGTACTCCATGCACATCTCAAATATGAAGTTTCTATCACTTCTAGAAGTTTGTTTAATGATTTTTTTCCAATTTGGAGGGTTGGAGGGTCGTAGATCAAGTTTCGATTTTTTTCTCAAGTCGTGGGGAATACTCCATTCATATAACAAATGTTAAACTTCTGCCTCATATAGAATTCTATTTAATATTTTCAATGCACGTATTAAATTTCAAGTTTCTACCTATTCTAAAAGTGTATTTAAAAATTTTTGCCAGTTGGGTGCAAAGGAGAGTTCCTGTATATAATAAATTTTAAGTTTCTAGTTTTCCTATTATAATATTAATGTTAATATCAGGGTGTTTAATATTTTTTTCTAATTGAGGGATTAGGGAAGTCAAAGGTGAAGAATTTTTTCTGAGGTCGTGAGGGGATACTTCATGCACGTATCAAATTTCAAGTTTCTATATTAGAAGTGTTTTTAATAATTTTTTCCTAATTGGATCGATTAGGGGGGTAGGAAGTCAAGTTTCGAATGATTCCTGGGGTCGTGGAGGATATGTACATTCTAAATTTCAAGTTTCTAGCTGTTCTGGAAGTGGGTCTTCAAACCCAAGAGTCAACTCTGCACGCTGATTAAGAAAACGTTTTTAGACTTTACTCGCAAAAGGAATATAGCCATTAGATTGATGTAGACTTGTGCGCCATCTATTTCTAGATGTAGACAACTACTCATACCTCTCCTTATCTGGAGACTTTGAATGGTAGCAAGTTGAAGACTTGTGTGTCTCAAGCACATAGTACCACTAACGGGTGGTTAGACGTAAAATTAGTAAGGACAGAAATTTGTAATTTTAAACAAAATTATAAAAATATTAATTTCAGTACCAAGAGTCAACTCTTGGTACTGAAGAGGGCCAGCAGCCCGAAACTGTCAATCTACCAATATCACTCTGTACGATGATTAGAAAATAGATTGATGGAATAATATAATTAATAATATAATATATATAATATAATTATAATATAATTATAATAAAGATGGAAAATTAATATTGTATTTTTTTAATTTCCCTCCTATAGGTACAAATTCTAAACTTTTTTATTTTTACTTAATGATTTACCAATCACCACAAAAAGTTGGCAAATTGAAATTGGGTACTTTAATAGTTTTAGACATCAACATTTTTGCTTTCTCCCACATACCCCTTAAATTGTCTTCGTTACGCCAATGGGCTAATGAAATACAATAGTGTTTTCTTATAATCAAATTGATAAATTGTGTTCTTTCAAAAACAGGAAGTTTGCAAAATTTAAGAGGGTAAACAAAACCTCCCTTCAGAATGATAGAACAAAAGATTCATAATTAAAAAGCCATCAATTTTTATTGATTGATGATATTTTTTTATTAAAAGAATTTTTTATTGATATATTTTCATTATTAATAAAGTTTTACAATATAAAACAATCGATCAATAAAAACTAATTACCACGCGCTACGCTTAAACTATAAAAAGAATAATAAAAAAAATAAATATGGATAATAATAAAAAATGACTGAGGTTGATCTATTTAAATTTCGTGCGCTCTATTAATTAAAAAATTGCTAATTACTACAGTTACCATAGACTTTGACCTCGAAATAACTTCGATTTAGCTTGAGTTTAAATCTTTGAGTTAATGCCAGATATTAGCCCATAATAATAATAATGTGTAAGTGCTATATACAGTGCGATTATAAAGTGCCGAACAGTTTGAAAAGAAAATACTCTTCGTTTGAAGTTACCCCTCTGTTAGAGTTGTTCCCGACAAGCCCATGTGATTGCTAGGTACAACAGCTCGGTGGCCAGTAAAACGCAAACAGCTTTCTTGAATTTTACTCATCGCTAATGCCAGTTTTGCATTAAAAAGTGTTCGGACTTTATAATCGCACGGTATATAGCACTTACACAGTATTTGGGTGCCATATGGCACCCAAAAGTAATATTACTTTAAACGCAGATATTGGCACTTAAAATTCGTGGATCCGCCATAGCGCGCCTGTGCCTAGGGAAGTATTCTTTTGTATAGCAGTATTTTAATTAAAAACGTAGTTAGTTATTCAGTTTAGTAAAAGTTTGAAGGAAAATCATGCAAATGAAATTGCTTTTAAAAGAAAAACACAATGATTTTCATAACAATATCTACGCGCATTCAAGTATAAACTTAATTTATGAAGGGGACAAAACAATTTTAATTTTCAAATAATCGATAGCCGTTATCGCATAACAGTTAGTTCTACAAAAAAGTTATTACGAATACTGCGAGTGTTTTATTTTCTATGGTTTTTATGGGATACTAAAAAAATACTGCTGCCAACAAAATAATACTTTCCCCTATTATAGCCTATAATAGGCTTAGGTTCATTAAAATCAAAAACGAAAATCAATTTTTTCATAAAATGAAAAATAAATAAAAAAAAAGTCTTTGAAAAAAAAATGTTTTTACTCCATTTTAGCCCCTTACCCCAATCCAATTTTTACCAAAAACAATCCCAGCCTAGAAATTTGGATAATCAACTTGTGGCCCAAATTTTAAGTCTTTAGCCCCAAGAGTTCTTAAGTTATCGTGGTCACAATTTTCCCTGACACACAGACCGACAGACCGATTGACAGAAAAAAAAATTTGACCGAAATCATATGTTTTGGATATAAAACGTCCAGGAAAAAAAAACAATAAATATTGCGATATTTTGAAAGGATTTGTCCTTTCTGGGATCTAAGAAATTACACTGGCCTCCAAATGTTGGGTCAAAAAAAAAATCTGTCGTAGATTTAATAATTGTTTTTAGAATTTTTTGGGGAACTGATTATGAATATGAGCTTTATTTTTTTTCTGTGGTGTAATAAGTAGTTTATCAGAAAATACTTTTATTTCATTATATTACAAATTAAATATGTTTGGTTTTATTTTTGCTCAAAAAAGAGTGCCTTTTCTAAATTAAATGGCTTTAGGTAAAAAGGCTATAAACTACATTTTTTATTTCTATTTTGCGTTTTTAGAGAATTGTTATTAAATTAATTTACTCCAAGGTATTTGATAATATATCTGGAATGCATTTTTAATTTATTTTTTAATAAACTATGTGTGGCTTATTATAAGCTTATTATAAGTTATAATAGCTCTGCAAACTTTCTAATTTAAAGCTCTTGAATAACTGAACTATTACTACTTATAAGTAGTACAGGCAAATGCGCCTAATTTCGGATGGTTTCCAAATTTCGGATAGTGGTGTATTTAAGATACTGTCTGCAAAGGTAAACAGAAACCTACTTTTATGTGAAGCCAAAAGTCAAACTAAATCCGTCCTGTAATATGATAACGGTAGAGCTTCTCCCCTTTAAATGGCAGCACAAATCGTTTATATTGCAAATGGCAGTTTTGTGCTCAGTTGCATTATTATGCTTATTTATTTTATAAATAATCGTTATAAAAGTTCGTGATTCTGTCTTGGGTAAGTTATGATGTTAGTTAAGTTGATTCACTATTCATAATTAAGCAATTTGAAAACTTAAACATTCTACAAATTTCTAATCTAAAAAGCAGAAAGTTGCCTAATTTCGGATAGACCATTTTTGTGCATTTGATTCCCAATTTCGGATATCCGCAAGGTAATTTTTATTCAGGATAACCAACCATTAATTATTATTTTTATAATGATACAACAAACTAAGATAAACAATTTTGAAAAAACGAAAATTACCTAAGATACTAAGATATTCGAAATTGGGAATCTAAAATTATAGTTCCTACAGTATTTCGTAGAAAATCGCTTAATGATTAAATTACGTCTTAAATGTGAAGGAATAACAAGAAACATAAGCAATGGGATCCAGATCTACTCTTGAAAAATTTTTTTCGGATATGTCCGAAATTAGGAGCCCTTTTTCAAATGCACAAAAATGCGCTGATTTTTTTTAACCGTGTTTTTTGGAAAAAATAAACTGTAATAAAATTGCTTTTATAATAAATCATGGTTCGCTATAATAAGTTGTATCTGGTTATATAAAAAAAATATCAAAAAGTAATACCGAGTATTAAATATTGAATACATTGTAAATGGTATCCGAAATTAGGCGACTTTCCTCTACAGGCAAATATAAAATTTATAACAAAAACTCGCTAAAGGCCGACTATCTGTTTTTTAAATAAATAAATTATATGAAAAAAAAAGGACTGTATGATATAATTTTTTTAAATATTTTTTTAGTAATTAGCATCCAAAAATCTATTAAAATCACCTTTTATATCCAAGATAGTTTTTTTTATCGCAGGCCTGTGTTATATAAGTCAAAAAATCTCTTTAAACAATCTTATTTTATATTTTAGAATTTTAATGCTTTATGGAAAAATTTTAAGAAGTTTAGGTTTCATAATAGTTATTTATAATACAAGGGCAAAAAGTTAAGTTTCTCGATTGGGTAGGTTTTTAGGAGCCGAGGGCCGGCCGATCGGGCCTGCCCGAGGGTAATAAACCTACGAAATCGAAATTTAACTTTTTGCCCGTGTATTATACAATATTTTTTTATTCGATTGTTACTAATTATAATAAATTATTAAAATATACTTTATTTTAAATTGCAAAAAGTATTTCTTTTTAGTGTCTTATTACTTATCTAGTTATTCATGACAAATTAATCCAATCAAATCGCTAAAAAAACAATTGAATCGTTTCTTTTGAGTGCGGTTTCATTTTCAAATTAAAAAAGCTTGGTGATTAATTTCTGTTAAAATGTGTAATACTTCTGAACCGTTCTATGAATATTATAAATATTGAAATTGATTTTACAATTGAAATTTTGTGTTTTTAATTTATTTTAGTGGATGAATACAGATTAATCAGTTAACATATATTTTGAGAATTAAGAAATTCTTGATCTTTACTCATATTGGAGTTGATTTAAATAAACCATAGAAACAGAGATAACATTTTTTCTATGGTTTATATATTTTGAGGTTATGTTATAGAAGAAATTTTTATTTTGTATGAAATGATTATAATAACTGTATAACCAGATAAAAGAACAGTTAGTTCAAGACCAAAAGTGACCTAAATGTCATATTTCTTTATAAATATTACAGTAAAGGTAAAGCATCTTCTTTTAAAAAGCTTTAAAATAACAAGCTTAAGTTATCGTGAAAAAACAACTTTTTGGCCCTAGGGCCACAATGTTCAACTTTTCGCCCGTAAAACATGAACGAAAAGTGTCTCTTTTAGAATCAATCGAATAAAAATAAAATTTATAACTGTGGTTAAATTAAATAAATGTGGTATTAAAATATATACTTCTTTTCTACTTTTTTTAACCCATATTTATTTGCTGCAGTATACTGTTGAAGAGATAAAGGATACTTGTGCTCTAATTTTCACAGGGTGCAATCAAGTAGAAATTTAATTTTGAATTAAATATAAAAGTGTATATAATTATCTAAACATCAGATATAAAAGAGGGCGCCATCCAAATTATGACCAGTCATGCATTTCGGTATATCAGCGTGCCTTGAAATAAGAAATAAATCATGAAAGCAGTCAGACATCGGATCTTCTGATTGGATGCAATCATCCGCAAAGTATGAGCTTCCACGTCGCATAAAGAAGCTTTTAAAAAAATGGCACTTATAAAACTAAAAGATTTTTAGGTGCAGAATAATTTATATTTTTCGCTAAACCTGCATGCTCTACTCTACGCTCTCTACCTTTCTGGCTCTATTTTAGTCACTATACTCTAAGAGTATTGCATGCTGGCATTTCTCTTCCTGCTCTACTAATTTAACTTAAATCTTTATTACAATGGCTCCCCTATTTTTACTAGTCTACGCTACTGGCTATATTTTACATGTTATAGTCCACCCTCCCTTCATATTTCTCTACTCTAATCTACCTACTCATTTTCATGCACTAGCTCTACTCTAGTCACTCTACTCGCTCTATTCTACCTACATTTAGAATATTTCGTTGTATTTTTAATACTGAATGCTATTTGTTAATACATAATATGTAATAATATTATTTTGTATTTATATCGCCACCATTGGTATTTAATACTTTACTTGTGATATTAAATACTGCAATGTGTGTATTCTATACAAAATGTTGTCATACTATCATAACATAGAGACAGTGCTGGTACATTTGGATCCCCACGCAACTTGTGTTTATTAATACTGTAACAGTTGGTAAATTATATCACAGTTATAGTTTGATATACTTTAAGTTGTAGTTGTTATTTTATTGATCTAGTTAAGTATGTTACAGTATTTAGTAAAATAACAATCGGTAAATAATACCAAAATTTTGATTAGAAATAATACAGAGGAAAGTAAAAAAAGGATCGGTTATTTTGTCAGTGTGTAATTGTGTGCGGTTGCAATCTTTATTACTAATCAAAATTTTGGTATTATTTACCAATTGTTAATTTTTCTGAATACTGTAACATACTTTAAACTAGGTTAGTAATACAACTTAACAAGAACTCGAAGTATACCATACTATAAGTGTGATATTCTTTACCAAATGTTACAGTAATTTTTACTTTAACATGCTAGTATTAATAAACACATGTTGCGTGGGGATCCAAATGTACCAGCACGTTGTGATGTGGTAGTATGACAAAATATTGTACATAATACACACATTGTATTGTTTAATATGACTGTGTAATGTGTAACTTTTCTAAAATAAATAAAAATAAAAATACCAATGGTGGGGATATAAATAACAAAATTTGTTATAAATATATGTATTTACAAACAAAATTTAGTATTAAAATTACAATGACATTTTCTGAGTGCAGAATAGCTCACAAAAAACCTACGAAACCTAAAACAAAATACGTCAGGGTACTTTGAGTTTCCTGATCTAGGAATATAGAACGGGCTTGCGGGCTTTTGCTGATAAATCACATTTATATACATAATATAATAATTTAAAGGGAAAAACCGATTAAAAAAATGAGCACAGCATGTAAATATCCCGTATAATCCAGATGATAAGGGACACATCCACTACGAAGAACGGGTGACACACCCAGTACATACTGCATATATGCATTAGGTACCCTACTTACAGCGAGGATGTCACTGGGAAGTTTTAATCTTTAAATAGAGCAATACACTGCAACGTAAAGTTTAAAACAAATTTTTATAATTCTTTCAAATAAAACCTTTGCACGATTAAACTAGGATTTGATCCCATTGTGCTCTTTGTCTTGAAAACCATTAGACAGGCTAATAATTTACAGCTGTTTGTGGTTGGGTTTGTTTCGGAAATGCTAATATTCACTGCGGGAGGTGAACCATTGTAACTGATATGGCTCAATAGGCTTCAATTTTTCCAATTTGTACCCACCCGAAAAGGGCATTGTTTGGGAAATATAAAAGCGATCAAAATAGTTAATTTTTACGTTTTTTTGTACTATCGTTTATTTGTTTTATACTCCTTTCTTTGGTATGGAATGGTTAATTAGTTGGTAGTACCAACTTGGTACCACCAAATGCCTAGACTAAAATTAAGTATTTTTTAAAAGAACATACATTTTATAAATTTTAAACAAAGTGTGGGGTATGCAACGAACTAATAACTCTTCTCTCTAGAATAGGCATTTCATTCGTTAAAACTGACAAAAACGTCGGCAGCATAAACATTCGTCTGTCTTACTTAATAAAAACAATAAAAACTAGTCGTCTCAAATGAGTTAGAATACTTTCTCATAAAAAAAGTTATGTTTAGAAACAATTTATTACATTTTGGAAAAGGGGGGTCATGAAAAAAATGTTATTATAATTTTTTGTGTAATTTTGTTTTACCTTTTAGGTGGGTTTTAAATTTTTCTTCTATCGTGAATAATAAAAAAGTTAAGTCCAGAAATATTTTTTTTAATTTTGGGGGAAAAAAATATATGATTACATTTTTTATGTAATTTTACCTTTTATGTGATTTTTAAAATTTTCTTCTATTGCGAATAATATTTTTATTATTATTAATAATAAGAAAGTTATGTCTAGAAACAGTTTTTTACATTTTTTGGGGAGAAGGGGGGAGCTGGAAAAAAATAATAATAAAATTTTTAGTGTAGTTTTATTTGCTTTTCAATTATTTCTTCTATTGTAAATAATAAAAAAATAAGACGAAAACAAAACTTTAACCCCCCCCCCCTTAACCGATTTTGCTTAAATGAAAATTTGTCCAACATAATACAAAAATATATCTGATAACCGAATTTCAAATTGATAGCTCACAGCGTTCCTAAGTTATCGTACAGGCAGACCGACCGACCGACCGACCAACAGACCGACCGACAGACGTCGGTTTCTTATTTTTATTTTTCTCAACTTTTGATGATTTAACCAAAAAAAAAATCTATCACAATACTTTCTTTTATGAGAAAGTAAAAATTGTACAACATTCTATATTCAGAAAAAAAATATTAATTTTTCTTTGTATAAGATGCAAATTAATCTGAAATGGCAGGAATATTATACATCAAACTAAACCAAATATTGCAGTTTCATGTAGTTTTGAATTGGGATGAATGCACCCAAACAGAACAGTTAGTTTGAGCTTTGAAGCTCAGGAGCTTGCAATTGTTTCGATTGTTTCCAGGCATTTCAAGTTTATCTATTGATGAACATTTGCTAACTTTAGCATAATATGCTATATATTTTATTAATTCATACATAACGTCGGCTTAAAGTGTTAAACCGCTAACTCCTTTTGACCAAACTTTACAGGAGACGAAAAAAAACTTATAATTATTTCTATAATTATTGTATAACAAAATGAAAAATCTCGTTTCTTTATTGGCGTGTTTTGGAGGTTCTAACAACTATAAAATACAAAAAAAAAAATTTGGGCTTAATTTTTATTGAATTAAAAAGGAGATGGTAGGTTTTCCAACTTTGAGACAAATCTCCATCAAGGAGTTGTCAGGTTTTCGGTAAAGTTTTTTCAAAAAATAAAGCAATTATTGCAAAAGTTTTTATTTTAGAAAATTAAAGTATAAAATACTGTCTTTAAAATCAAAAAACAATCATTTTAAAAATGAAAACCTTTGCAATAATTGCTGGAAGTGGCGGTGTTAGCAGCTTTTCGATTAGCATCATGGAAAAAGTTATATTTGGGAAAGGTTACAGTTTCCTGCTTTTTGCAGATGGTGTAACTAAGAGCCCTCTTTTGAATAGGATTGAAAACAACAATTCGTCCAAAAGTGGAGTTAGCAGGTTAACACTTTAAGCCGACGATAATATATACAGTGCGGTCAAAACACTTTTTCAAACGAAATGAGATATTGACTTACGCTACGCTACGTCCCTTGGTCAGCTAACTTTACCTCAGAAAATAAAACAGTTTCCACCTCGATATGTAATATACTATTATCCAATTGAAATTTATTTTATGTGTTAATTTATATAAACATAGATGTTAGCATACTGTGCTTTGCATGTACACCAAAATAGGAGCATTTACAGGTTGCAAATTGCCAGCTCAAAAGCAGTGGTAGTTTGGGTTGATTAGAATTCGTAGGGGACAAATAACACTGTCAGTTTTAGAAATGCGTTTGAACGTCGAGTCACTTTCTCAATCTTTATTATCACAGATCATGGATTTGATATTCATTTTATATTAAAGTCGGTTTGGTTTTTATCAATAAACAAGCAGTGAAAATATGTAATGCTACGCATTTCATTATACATAAATGGTGTTTTAATAAATGGAACCCATTTTCTTCCTACTTATAGTAACATTTAATAAACATTTTCTTTGAAAATGTGCTCACATGTAATTTGTGACATTTAATGCCACATACTTATCAACTAACAAATAACTAACAATGTTTACCAGATTTTATTGTCCCACTCTTTTCCTTGACAGTAAACATCACATTAATAATAATAATAATAATAATAATAATAATAATAATAATAATATTCATTTATTTCCAACAGGACAACCCCAATTACAGGAAAAATATATAATCTAACATAATATATAAACTAGAAGAATTAAAAATCTACTATATATACTATATAATACATAATAATATAATATATAAATATATGAGTGAGAGAATCAATTATTGATTCTAATTGAGGCTCTATATTCTATAGACGTCGTAGAAAATACTTATTTCTCACTACCAACTCTACTTTGACACACGGATCTGTGACTATGGAAAATATGTGAAGAAGTGAGAGGCCCGTTGCAGGAACGCAAGCCTTATAACGCTTTTGACCGAAAGAAGAGAGCGCGTATGATACTTCCCCCTTTCGTCGGAGACTTTGTGTCATGTGGAGAACTATAGGTAAGTTGACATTACTTAATCAAAAAGCCGACAGTAATGGTAGTCAGAAAAACGTAATGCGCTACTCGTAGGTAAGTTTTTGCGGCCTTCGGTCGTGTTTATGGACCTCAACTTCGCTTCGGTCCACAAAATATGACACACAGAAAAACTCACTTACCTCTACTAGGAGCGCAAAAGTTATTTGTGTCTAGGTGTCCCTCTTAGGTAAGTGTCGGACACTTCGCATCCTTTAGCGGTAAATCATTTTTTCTGTCTAGTTACGGTTTTGTTTGTATAAATTTCGTCTATCACTAAGTGTGCTCGATATAGTACTATCCATTACTGTGGGCTTTTTGATTAAGTCAACTTACCTAGTTGGTAGTGAGAAAATAACTATTTCACAAGAGTTGTTTTTTTTTTCACGCTAGTAATATGTGCGTAAACTGCATCAAACTGTCAGCATAATTTATTGTGGCTGTAAATTGCTTTTAAGTTAAAACTTATGCGATTAACTTTCTGACTAGATAGATAAATTATAAAAACTATTTGCAGGAGTATTTGAGAAACGTGCCTGACTAAGCCCTCACAAGACAGAGCATGTGGTTTTAATGGAAAAGCGGTTATTTCAGGATAGAAGTGTTTCTTCCTTGACACTGACATGCACGTTTATTGATGTAGGGTGTTCTGTGGATGTAGATTCTCGCTATTTCCCTCACATCCTTATTGACTATAAAAGTGACTAGACTGTGGAAAAAAGGTGACGAAGTAAAATGTAGTTCATCGCAACAAGATATTTTTTTTTTAGTGCAATATTATTTTTTTTTGTCCTCACAAAATATTTTTTTGTTCGTTTTGCTTTTTTATATTCATAACCTAATGTTTTGTTATTTCAATAAAAGCGTATTATTGTGTAAAAACTCTATCGAATGCTGTCGAAAACGCGTTTTTTACTGGATCTTAGCTATACCCGTAATTTCGGCTTTTGTGCTGGTGGGGCAAACACAGGTTTTAATCATATGAAACTAGGTATAACTAAAACATATCGACCCGTAAATTTCAAAACATCTTATCTCAAAAAAATCAATTTTCCGTTTCTTGCATTAATTACATCTGTACATGATGAATGATACCATATACAAACTCCAATTAGTTTATAAGTTACCTCGTGAGTTACCTTATATTCGAGTAATAAATTGGACTTTGTATAAATTACCAGTCATTACGTACATAACGAGTTGATTAGTACAAGGAACCGAAAATAATTTTTTTGAGATCGATATTTTGAAATTTACAGGTCGATATATTATACATATATTTATTATATTGTATTATTTTATTGTATATTATATTATTTTATTGTCCGCATATAAATTGGAAAGCTGTGATCAGATGATCAGAGCTACGGGGCAGTCAGCAGAGCTGGTGGTGCAAGTGCCCCTCCTTGCCCCCCAAATTACACCTATGATCTTAGCTTTACTTACTGCAGTACTTACTGCATTGCTTAGTAGTTCGTTATAAAAATTATTTTTTCGCCAAGTTGGTTCCCTTTATATATTTTTTTCTTTTTGATTTATTTTTTTTTTCAAAATTGGTAAGATTGATGCATATAGGTAATAAAAGTATTTTTTTCAATACCAGCCTAAAACCACATCTTTATTACAGTTCTTTTCATTGGTAGAAATATTATTTCTCTACCTATGACGTCAGAGGTTCTAAAACTAATGAAATTGCACCATGGTTAATAATGAATTAATATTCAGCTGTTTTGGCATCTGACGTTTCACTTAATTATTAAATCACATTGCTATTTACAAGTGTCTTTAGGCACCAAATTTATTTATTGCTTGATAAATTAAAAAATATTAACTAAATTAGCACCTATAAAAAATGTTTTACAAAAAAACACTTCAAAAAGTGAAAATCATTGGTCCATCATATTCAACCATTTTAGTAAAATAATTAAATAAATAGCTAATTAATTGTACTGGTAGTGAAAAAAATACTATATTTTCCACGTGAGTGAAGATTTAACATTTTAGACCGCGTCTTGCGGGCTTCGCGCTAGCGCGCTCATCCCGCAATTTGACGCAAGTCAAAAATGTTAAACTTCTCTCACTTGGTAAATAATATACTATTTTTAAGCCAATCTGATTTTTCCTTCATCTTTTTTTGATTGAAGTTTAACTCCCCATAACTTATTGTTTTTGAGGGGATTATTTTCAAAAAAAAATAGGTATTTTTAGGGTCATTATTTTCAAAATCAATAGGGTTTTTCTTCTCACAGAACTTGATTTTTCCTGAAAATTCATTCTTGATTTATAGTGTTTATAAAAATCGCGGCATCAGACGGACAGATAGACATTTTTAAAGTTAACTATTTTTTCATGTAACACATTTGTATCTAAGAATTTTTCGTCTTGACATCCCAGACCATTTTTTTTTTGAAATTTTTGGAAAGTTCGAAGCTACCGTATTTTTAGCGCTGTGAAGATTACGTATAATAAGTTCTTAAAGTTTATTCTGAAAGAAAAAAACCTCCTTAAAATAAGACAACATTTCTTTTATTTCCCTTAGTAAGTATTCCGTCGCTCAAAATATAATCAGACGGAACGCTGTTAACAATGGTTATAACATGTTATAACCATTCGAGACGGTATTTTAATCGCTCCGTTGATATTAAGATCTGACTGAATGATCAGTTTTAATAACTTGAAATATGATCCTATAAATCTTATGCTTTTAAAAGACAACAATTGAATTACAGATTCGGTATATAGAATTTATACTATGAATAAATAAGTTATTATAAGCTACAGGCATCAATTTGAAATTGTTCTCTTTTAAAATTCTTGATTCAAAGCCGGATTATTATGAGCTTTATTCATAAGAACTACAATGAGGTAGGTATTATTATGTTAAAATTTATTAACATAATAAACAATTAAAAATGTAAATGTAATTTAAATAATTGGACCAATTAGATCAATGATTGAAAAATATTAATTTTTGGGAAAATCTGAGTAATAATAATAAATAATAATAAATTTTTGCTTAAAACTGTGAAAGAAAGAGAATGGCAATACGCGTAATACTTTGGGCAAAATTGCATTCTGTTATTATATAACTTAAATACTAGTATTAACATAACTTTATTGTATCTAAAGAATAAATTCTTATTACAAGAAGTTTGATTGAAAAAAAAAAGAATTAAACCTAATATAAGTGTACAGCATAATTATATGTATATGTATTACAAAAAAGAGGAAAAAAAATTAATTAATTTCACGTTTGATTTTGAAGCAAGTTTGATTTTGAATTTCGACAGCAACGTATCGGGTCCGGAAATAAACTATATACTAATATTAATAATAATTATTAAATTTTTGTAGAATTCAATTAAAAATACATCTTCAATTAACAATATTGAAGTACTTAGGGAACGTTTCAAGTGTTACGTAACGCTCCTAGGGGAGGTGGGGGTCATTTTGGAGTGTTACTCCCATGTTAGGAAAATAGAGTTACAGGGGTAGGGGTGGGGGTCCAAAATGATCAAAATTTGCGTTACGTAATACTTGAACGTTCCCTTATCTACTTTTTGTTTAATATATCGTCATCTCATAAGGAAAACGTTTTTACGGCCTAAAACTGTACCTATTTAATAGAAATCTAATATTTGTTTCTTAATTCTGTTTTAAATACTGCTAAGTATCATTATACTTAAAGTATAGACGATTTATTTCAAAATCAAAATATGGACAGTAATAAATTGTTACTAATAATCCATCAACACGGTTAAAACCCAAAACTAATAGTTCTACAAATTATTTATTTTTCAAAATTTTGATTTGACGTTGTATACAATACTGTACATTATATAGGTGAAGTTATATATGATTTATTCTGAAAAAAAAATACTTTAACTTGGAATTGGCCAATCTTATGAAAGTGTTATTATATTTTTTTTTTAGTTTAAATCAAGCATGACTCTGCCTTTAAACTAATACATCTAAACCTTTTCACTGTTCAATTTAAATCCAAAACAAACAGAAATTTTTATTCACATTCACAACATTCACAGGCATGTTCCTGATCTGCGGGATTACAATCTTCGTACCCATCAGGCAATGCATTCACATGGCAATTATGAAAAAGGCTTTTTTGGCCGTCCCCCCATGGAAATCTCTTTGTCCTTCTTCTCAAATACTCGTAGGGAACAAATGGGGGCGGTTCCTGCGGACATCGTGTTTTGCTTATATAACAAAACGCAGCTGCTCCTATTATAAGAGGAAAACCTATCAATAATGCAAGGTTTTTGTAGAGC
This sequence comes from Brachypterus glaber, assembly GCA_958510825.1. NCBI lineage: Eukaryota > Metazoa > Arthropoda > Insecta > Coleoptera > Kateretidae > Brachypterus > Brachypterus glaber. Next base: position 11,865,889 of record OY294044.1, on the reverse strand, counting down.
TTGTAACTTCCTGAACTTTTCTCATACTCCGCTTTACCCGAATTT